>ML685883.1:3324599-3417212 GCA_007922175.1 Pelusios castaneus
AAAAAAAAAAAAAAATTCCAATCTTTGCCAGAAATCTGTGTTTTATTTCAGACCATCTGTTCCTTTAAAATTTTGAGAAGCCCACCATAGCAAATACATGGTGGTACTTTTGTAAACACAATACAATCTCAATCAGTTCCAATAAGGTTTTTTGCTTGTCCTCTTCTTTCCTCTAAAACCTGTACGACTACAGTAACTTGTGCAGCTTGGGTTCTTCCTTTTTCTAGCTTATGCTGAAAATACTGCATCACTTGCGTATTTTTATCTATACACACACTAACAAACGCTGTAATAAGTTTCTCTTGATCATAATATATGAACTGCCATCTACAAACCAGATAATTTTTTCTATTACTTGCTCAATTGGGGAAGCTTTAAATACAGAATGTGCTTTTACCCCTTCCTGTCGTTCACAGCTGTGTGCTGGACTGGTAAGTCAACCCCCCTCCCCCCATTGTAACTTCAGGCTCTTTAAGAGTAATTAGCTGTACGTTTTCTGTCATGAGTACAAAACCCCAGAAAATGGGTTTATCCATTCTCAGATGTCCTTTAGACATATTTTCCTAGTATAGTAGTTTTCCCAGCATATGATGACTTTTAAAAAGTACTCTTCTGGCCCAATTGGGCTTGGGCTTTCTGTAGTGTCCAATACGCAGCTAGAGCTGTTTGCTCACAAGCTCCTAATTTACTTTCCAGACCTCTCAGGGCTCTAGTGTAATATGCTATAGGTCTCTTTACTCAGGATACTGGAACTGGAATAATAATACAGTAATTTTTGATACTGGGATATAACAAATAAGGGAACTTGTTTATTTGGTGCAGCTAGGATAGGGGCCCTCCATTAAACATTCCTTTTTTTTTTTTTTTTTCCCCCATGCGTGGGTTGCATCTTCTGTACAGGTCTTTTTAACATGTAATACAGTGTTCCTGTCTTTTCTGCATATCCCACTATAAATTCTCTACAAAAAATTTAGGGAGCCCCAAGAATGATTGTAATAACTTTGTCTGCCGGCATGGGAACTTCGACAGTACACTCTATCCTTGCTCTATCCATGGATCTTCCTCCTGCACTGAGTTGAATGCCCAGGTACTGCACTTCACTTTGCTTAATCTGCGACTTGCAAGGGTTCTTTCTCCATCTCACTGACAGCTAAAATATCATCCACATACTGCACTATCTTTCCTGTTTGTAACAACCCTTTTTTCCCCTCACATTTCCCATACTATGGTGTGGAATATGGTGGGTACATCACAGTAATCCATAGGTAATACAGTCCAGCACTACTGAGTTCCTTGGAACACAAAAAGGGTTCTGTATTAAGATTCAGGATTTAATGGCAGACTCTAAAAGCCATTTGCAATGTCAAATACAGAGAACCATCTCAAGTTTGGGGACACCAACCGCAACTCTGGATAGACTCCCTGTTTAGTAATTTTATTTAGTTCATTTTATTCATGTGCCCTGTTGTAGGTATTCTAGGATTGATGCAAGTTAGAGGGCTGTAGAGGGTCAAAGATGGCTCTCAGCTACCTTTTGTATATTCCTGATCTTTGGGCTGTTAGTTGCCAGTTGGGTCCTTTGTATGAGATATAACAGCACTCAGCCTTGGCTCTCCATGCTGGTGGGCTGTTGTCATCCTTCAGCCTTTGTGACTATTCTCTTCTGGTTCTCTAATCACTCCTTCAGTGTATCACTTGTAAGATCCTCACTTCTCAGATCATTCACTTCTTCCAGTGTTTTCTGAGGCTTCCGCAGAGCATACTCATTGGCATGTCTCTCTTCTCTCTGTACACCTGGTCTCTGGGTAATCTCATTCATAAACATGAATTCACCAATAACTCTATTAATTAATCATGGATCTGCCTCTCTGTTCCACATCTCACCTTTTCTTTCTGACCTTCTTGTGGATGTCCAGCCATCAAATTTAAGCTCAATTTCTTCAGAAAAGTGCTTAATCTTTTCTTTTCCAAGCCCTTGTTCAGTCCTTGTGGATAACAGCATATTCTCTCTGTTACTCAGGCTTGCTACTTCAGTTAATCTTTGACTCATCCCTATCTAAAAACTCATATCCAGGGCTTTACTAATTCTTCCGGAATAAGAGCTCTAAAATGTGGTCTCTTCTCTCAATCCATGCAACTAAAACAATTTTCCAGTGTCTTATCAGTTTGTCTTGGCTACCGCAACAGTCTCACTGGCTTGATAAATGCAGTCTTACCTCCTTATATCTATACAAAACACTGCTGCAAAGATAATTTTTGTAGCTTGTTGCTTCAACCATCTTAATATCTCTCCTGCAGTCACATCCATCTACTGGCTTCCCTTTTATCTGTAACATCAAATATACACTATTTGACTGCTTTCAAAGCTCTTTGTGGTCTATCTCCTCAATACGTATCAACTCTTAAATGCTGTGGATATGACAACTTCTGTATCTGCTCTACCATAGATACCAGCTCTCATCACACGTTAGACTTCAAAACAGCATCTTTGCGCTTGTGCTCTTGCTAACTCTCACATACAAGTAAAATTAGTTCTCCATAAACATCCACAAAACCACCTTGATATTTGTATGGGTCCTTGGCACAGCAGAGGAAAAGAGAAACACTTCAACAAGCAAAAAGATTGGTTCTCAGGAAGACTCTGTAGATGCAATATTTGAAGCTAATTTCTTATTTTTATTTATATTTTGTTAGGTGGGATTTGAGTTTGACCTTGGCTTTTATTATAACTAGTTAATTTTAAGGTTAAGATTGTGTTATGGGCTCTTCTAGTGTGTTGCTGAAACAAAAGACTCAGGGACAGGTTGCAGGCAGTAAACAAATACTCACAGAAATCCACAACCACAATGATGCCAGGGCTGCAGTAGCTCCAGTCCAGATGTTGCCACTTTGGTAGGGATGATGGCTGCTGAAATTCTGACCTCTATCAGATCTACAATTTTGCATCAATGTTCCTAACATTGATTTTTCAATAAAATGTGGTCTGCACAGTGATATCTCTAGGAAAACTCCAAATATTAAGCGTGTACCAAGATTTAAGGGAAGCAGTTAAAAATGCATGGCCATATCATGAGACTTAACATGCACAAACTGATATTTTGTCTTAAATTCTGTCCCACCCAAATTACACACCAGAAACTAAATAAAATTCATATCTGCTTTCCCTGTTAACTCTCCAAACTCCAGTCTACTACTTATCATTTAATTCTAGAAAATATTGAGAGAAAAATCACCAGAATTTCCAGTAAAGTGATCAGGTACCTTTATAAAGTAGTCTATACTTGAGTGACTCTTGTTCTGTCTGGAAGTGCATTCAGTCATGAACACCTTTTTTGATTAAAAAAGTGTGCTTAGTGAAATGCAACTAACTTCTCGAGTCTATAGAAATCTGCATTCATGTAGACAGACATGCTTTCTGACCACCAAATGCTTTACTGATGATTAGAATGAAGTAAAAGTTGGATCAAGAGCACTCCTAAAAATCAAAGAATTGGAATAACCTGGGAGTCACTGCTTCCAAAGTAATCTTTCTCCAAAAAGTTCAGTTTGAGAAACTCACTATAGCATGCTTAGTTAGAACACAAGGTGGCAATTGCTAATTACAAAATGGTATGAAGTAATTGTATGACATTCAGCAAGGTTTTACTGATTCTATTTTTAGTTTGAGACCGTCACTAAAATATTGAACTTAAAAAGAACGAGGACAAATGTACAGGTACTGAAGACTTGTGGTTGAAAGGCAATTTGCTGTGCTGAAAACATCAGCAATGCAGTTATCCTCCCATAGTGTTAGATATCAGTCTGATCAGGCTTGCAAGAAACTAGTGATAGACATTGCTGACAAAGATGAAAATGCTGAAGACCCTCCCATTGTTGCACATTCTTCAAGCTGCTGGGGCCCCTGAAGAATAGGTTTGAGTTCATATGTTCAGTTGTTTTTCTCTCAAAGCTGTCATGCTGCTGATAAAGCTCCCCAAGCTGGGTGCTCACTCAAGATATGTTTGGGTCCAACAGGGTAGACCAGTATTTTCTTAAACGTTCCTTGATCTGAGCAGGCTGCATTGCTGCCCCTTTGGCCTCTGCCATGCTTCCTGGTTATAGGCTGTCTGTTATCCCTTGATAGAAACAACCCTGTGGCTCAGATGCTCTAACTTACAGGACTAACAGTGATCCCCAAACTCCCCAGTAGGCTCCTTTCTAAGAGTTCTGGCTTTGTGGGCACTCTAGGTTTACAGTTCCTTTCTTCAGGGATGTGTTAAATAGATCACTCTAGTTTCCATAGTACAAGAAACATGTAGATACAGAAAAATATCAGATAATTGGAGTGGGTGCTCTCTGTGAGGGCTGACTATTTTCAATAAATACTGAAAGTGTGAGAGGGACCCATAGTTGCATCAGAAGCATAGTGTTAATTTGATCTGTCGCTTTAAAAACTTCTTAGATGCCGTGCAGTGTTTTGTGCACTCAAAAAGCCACAGCAGCAAGAAGATGCATTTCTGTCTGCAGCTGGCCAGAAAATTATAGCTGTTCCAGTTAGATTCAGACTTTTGCTATAGCAATCTGTAACGTCTTGGCTTGACAACTGTAACTCTTGATGAAGGAAGCAGCAGCTGTTGCAGACATAGCAATTGAGCTGCTGTGGTCCAACTTAAAAATAAATAACTGCCATGTCTCTTATTGGCATGGCTGGATTAAGAACTCTGTGGGCCCCGAGCACAGAATATTAATCCTGCCATGAGTGCAGGGGACTGTACTCGATGACCTCTCATGGTCCCTTCCAGTTTCTACGATCCTGAGTACCAAACCCTTGTTCTTCCCCCTCATACCCCACCCCAGATTTGAAAACAACACAGAAAAATATTTCCCAATGTGATTAAAAATATGCAATTAACAGAATAAAGGGAAAACACATGCATCATCATCAGATATTAAGCATTGGGTATAAATAACAATGTAGTCTTTTTATAGCAATTAAGGATTCCACAGAAGCATTGCCTGCTTGATACCTAGTATCTGAGCTGAAGCATGGTATCTTAGCAAATCAATGAAAGCACAGAGAGAAAAAATGACTCCTGTGCAGAGGACCAGAAACAGAAATGTTGGTTTTCGGTACAGCTGAAGCAGCATGTAATGATATATAGATCTAATAGTATTCTTTAAAATGGAATTTATCATTGCCTAAATTTACCACCCAGTTTTGGACAGACTTAGCCTTTAGAGTTCTTCTCCAAAACAATTCAAAGAAGCAAAAAAAGCATCTCTATCAAAACAGCGCTACAGACCAGATATAAACTGTCTGATATTTCATGTAAAGTTGATATTTCATATTAACACTGTGTTCAATGAACAGCCAAAATTATAACTAGTAATTTCTCTTAATTTGAAGAATAAGACACTAATCTTTGTTTTTGATCAAGGTGTAATAGCAAACAGTTGTAGAAATAAGAAATTCATTTTAAACACCAGTAATGGCAAAGTACAATAACAGATTTGCACAGTAGTTAAATATTGCATAGCAAATGGAGTGTCTGGGTGAATAAAACAAATATTTTTGCTATGGGAATTTTTTGAATTTTTAAAAGCCATACAAAACAAAATGATATTAATTATGCAATTGTTTTTTCCTCCTAGCTTTAAGCAAACTAAAATTAATTATTAGGTTGTCAAAGTTCGCATTTTGTACCAATGCTGATTCTACTGCCATGAGGGACAAAGCAATCAAGTGCCTTTACTTCATTGTGGATTTCAGTTTTGGGATGTTACTCTAGCCCTCTTAAAAATGACTTCTTTTCTGTAGTTGGTGGTTGGTATGGTGACAAACTTATAGGAAATGTAGACTGAAGACTACTGCAAATAACTGCGCCACAGCATCTGATGCAATGTATATGGTAAATTTTCTGCAGCTCTGTCTCCCACAGTTCTGTTACATTTGGACTCCACTCTGCAGTTCCATAGGCCACAGCACAACTTGTCCTGCCCATGTCGCTTTCTCCCACATGCCATGAGATCTGTCTCTGAGATAGCAGTCAAGAGTCAGTTCACTTGCTCCTATTCTTTTTCATTTTCTTTTTCCATATATTTCTAGCCTTTTTCAGCTGTTTTTTTTTTGTTTGGTTTTTTTTTGTTTGGTTTTTGTTTGTTTTTTCCTGTTCCAAGCCTTCTTCCTGGTTTGTATAGTATAGTAGCCATCAGTAAACAGCCTCTGCTGCAGCATCTTCCTGCTGAGGGCCTCTCTTTCATGTATGACAGAGCGCTTATTAGCAGTTGGTGAAGTAAGTCCAAAAGGTGTTTCATATGTGAAGGACCTTTTCCAGACTCGCCAGAGGGTGAACTATGCCCATCTTTCTCCTCGCTAAGTAACCATAACATTGCTAGGGCATGGGGCTCTGAGTTGGATAGCTATGTTGGGACCCATCCCCATAAGAAGCTGTGACTCCACTCTAGGGAAAAAATAGCCAGAGACCCAGTAGAAAAGGAAGAGGACTACTTCATCCAGATGACTGTGGAGTAAATCCTAGGGCAACACAGGGCCTTGTTTCCCAAGTCTAGAAATGAGTCTTGGTGAGTGCCTTGGGAAGAGAAGCAGGCATCAAGTCTGTCTGTGTCTGTCTCTCTCTCTCCCTCTCCACCTGCCCCTTCTAATCAAGCAACTCTAAGAACCCTACGTGAAGGAAATGGGACCCTAAGGGGACAGCAAAAAGGAAGGGTTCTGGGCTCTGCACATGGCAAGCATTCAAAGACTATCCTGGAAACAGCCAGGCAGTAATGCCCATGAAGTGTACTCAAACAAAAAAAAATCAAACTTTTTTTTTCTTTTACCCTTCTCCCGTCAGAAGTTTGAGACCAGATGCAAAAACACTGTGGGTACACTCTAGATCTGTTGTGAGCAACCATCCTGAGGATAAGCCTCAAAGCCAATACTTTCGTTCAAAATCTTCCTTGAGGCAATGGTCCCCCTGGACACCTTCTGTGAGGATGCAGTCAGGGAGATCTGCAAGATCCAAGCAGTGCTCTTTCTGAAATCCCAAGGATTAATGCTGTTGAGGTATCCCTGGCAAAGGACATGGTTATTCCTTCTGAAGGGGAATTCTTCCTTAATAACCCAGGTTTAGGATGGATAGGAGTACTTATTTCTGTTCAAATATAACCAGGTGGGTCAGCTAGAGATGAATGAAACTGACATTCGCTCCAAAATCCTCTGTCACTAAACTTTTCTGAAAAAGCATATAATCTAATGGGAAAAAGCTCATAGCAGAACTTTTTCAAATATTTCCAGTATAAAGAGTAAAAAAGCCAATCTTCATCATTGTACAGATGGAAAGTTCTTCAGCAAATTTTTTTCTTCTCTGCAATTATCTGTGTAAATTTAAGGAATTGTTCTACGCCAAAACCGCCTGTTCATCTAGCTTTCTCCATTGTTGAGGATCTGTAGAAACTTGACAACAGAGTCTTGTGGCACTTTTAAAGACTAACAGATTTATTAATCGCATGAGCTTTCAGCGTCTGACGAAGTGGGATTTCTCCCACGAGGGCTCATGCGATTAATAAATCTGTTAGTCTTTAAAAGTGCCACAAGACTCTGTTGTCTTTCTACAATAGACTAACACGGCTACCACTTTGGAATTTGTAGAAACTTGGTCAATGGTATCTTCCTTTCTTTTTACATAGCTTTGAAAGAAGCAACACGTTGCTGTATTTCTACGGCCTATTCTCTGCTTTCAAATTTTCAGCATTACCAGCTCAAGTCAGGCTGTCCTGCTCTCTCTCTGTTTGTTTCCAGCCACTTCACAACTTCTTTGTAGCAGCTTCTCTGGGCTTAAAACAGACTAAGGTTTAAGCTTCTGGATTTTTCTACTAACCTGCTGCTTTTGAATGACAGTTGATGTACAAAACTTCATTTGTAAATTAGCATATCAGATACATTTAGAATATGCCTTTCAATGCTGGTATGAGCAAGCAATCAATGGTAGGTAAATTAATTTAAATACTCATGATGCAGTTCAAGCACATTGGTGTGTGTGAAGAACACTCAAGCCATCTTACAAGTTGGGTGTATGTGATATGGTCTTAGTTTACAATTTTACATTTTTATTTACTATATTTCCTGCTCTTACAATGATATATTCAGGATGCATATGTTCTTCTTCGAGTGCTGCTCATGTCCATCCCAATGTAGGTGTATGCATGCCTGCATGCACGGTTACTGGAAACTTTTTCCCCTAGCAGTAGCCATAGACCTGACCTTAGCACCTCCTGGAGTCCCGCACCTATGCCATGGTATAACAGGCTCCATGGGGTCTATGCCCACTCAGTTCCTTCTTTCCACCGGTGACAGTTACTGGAACTCCCGTTTCGGGTTCTTCCCTGCTTTACGGTTTGTCTAGTCAGTAGTCTAGATAGTAGTTTAGGTTTAGTAAGTTTAATTAGTCAGTCTTATAGGTTAGTGGGCTTACCTTAGCAAATGCTGAGATAGCTGGGCTTTAAGCCCTGCGAGGAATGCGGGAAGGCTTTTCCCTTAAGTGACCCACATGTTAGCTGCTTAAAGTGCTTGGGGGAAGGCCATCACAAGGACAAATGCAAAATCTCGAGAGCCTTTACGCCTTGTATGCAAAAGGATAGAGAGATCAGGCTTAAGACTCTCCTGATGGAAGCGGCTCTGAGACCGGCCCCGGCTGAAACCAGACCCTCTCCGACACTGAGCTCCGTGTTGGTATGCAATACGCAGTCGGCCCCAGGACCGACATCAGGGCCGGCCCCAGCACCGACATCAGGGCCAGCCCCAGTACCGCCTTCGGCAACATCTTTGACCTGACACTAGTTCTTCTCTGAAGAAAAGGCCCAAAAAGCAGAAGCGGCCGGCACCGGGCCCCACGAGATCTGAGAGGCTGTTCACCAGCAGCTAGCACATTGCGGCTCAGGGAACCACCCCCGACTCCTGGGTGTGGGAGGAGATCCCTGTTATTCCCAGCCCCCGTGACACCGGAGGAAGCCCAGAGGTCTAGTGCGCTGATGGCATGCCCTAGCCCTACTCGGGAGGCTCAGGCAGAAGCCCCACCAACTAGGGGAAACCCTCAATGTCCCACCCAAGCTGGGGACTGGCACCGGCATGAGGCTACTACGTGGCCCTCTGGGGGATACACGATGCACCAATCCAACAGTGAAAGACAGTTGGCGCTGGCTGTACAGGGTACTGAACTCCAACACAGCCCTCAGCCTCTGGTACATATGCACTCCAGCGCCAAGGCACCACTCTGGCTCCAGTTCACATGAGTCTTTGGAGAGCCAACACCCTTCTCTCTCCGGCACCGTTGAATTCGCCTCCACAGAGGAGCTGTAGAACCTGTTCGCCATCGACCAGATCACCAGGTCAGCGGAAGAGACAGAGGAAGTTCTCGGTACCAAGGAACCATTCATCACGCTCTTCCTCAGCCTCTGACCATTCCAGGCACAAGCGGCACTGAGGGAAATGATCCCGTAGCTGCTCTCGATCGTTTCGGCACTGTTCATCTAGAAGAGCCCACCACTACTGAGGCACTAGATCTAGATCCTACAATTCCCCCTCCTCTTCAAGAGGGAGGAGCCAGAAGGGCCACTCGGCATCGGACCGTTCTACGAGGTGGTCTCAGGGGCAGTGGCCTTCCAACTGATCATGCTGGGGCCCTTGGCAGTTTCCACAGGCACAAGGTCCCCTATTCCTCCAATCAGTGGGAATCCCTCCGATCAGCCCCCCTCTACAACACAGGAGCAGCACCATTCTGACTCAGAGGGCACGGAGGCCCAAGAAGCCCCACTAGGGGAAAAACAGGCCCTGCAACATTCCTCCTTGTCATCCTCAGATGAAGCAGTAGGCCACAGTGCCTCAATACCCTTGGATGATTTTAAGGCCTGCCAGGATCTGCTCAAGAAGGTGGCCTCAAACTTGGGCTTGAAAGCAAGGGGTTGAAAGATGCTTTGGAAAGCCTCTTTAATGTCCTGGCTGAGGTGGCTCCATCCCAGATAACCCTCCTGGTACATGGAGTGCTGAAGATTGTAAAGGCCTTGTGGCATACTCCCTCCTCAATAGCACCACTATCAAAATCCTCTAAGAAATTACTTTGTCCAGGCTAAAGACTTCAAATATGTTTACCCACCCCACACCGGACACTTTTGTAGTAGAGGCTGGAAATCAGAGACAGACAAGGTCAATATGGGTCCACTCCAAAGAATGAGTGTAAAAAAACTTGATTTATTCAGCAGGAAGATTTATTCCATGCCCAGCTTACACTTCCGTATCACCAACCACCAGGCATTGTTTGGCAGATAAAATTATGAGCTCTGGAAATCCCTCCGGCATTTTGGAGAGTCTCTGCCGCAAGATCAGAGGGCCGACTTTCACACGTTAACAGAGGAAGGTCTGCCAGTGGCAAGGGCAGCACTCCGGACAGCCTATGACTCAGCAGATGCAGGCGGCAGAGCAATGGTCTCCGATATGCTTGTATTGCTCCTCCTGGTTACAGGCCTCCAGCTTATCACAGGAAGTGCAGCCCACCATCTAGGACTTGCCATTCGAAGGCCCGGCCCTGTTTTCAGAAAAGACTGTTGAAAAACTCCATGGGATCAAGGACTCTAGGGTCACCTTGAGATCACTAGGCATCTATACGCCCCAATCTAGTAGACGTGCATTCAAGCCGCCCCCTCCTATCGCAGCAACAGCATAGGCCCCAATCCCACAGATTTGCCCCATACAGGCAAAGGAACAGATCCAGAAATGCCACGAGGAGACACTACTATACGAGCTCAGGTTCTGGTACCCAACATTGCCAGAGCTGATCTGGTTGCCCTGGTAACAAGTGCTCCTTTTGAGGGTGTGCCTGAGGACGGCTTACCAGTCTCGATCAAGCCTCCCTTGCTACCCTTCCTGGACCACCTTTCCCACTTTGTTTCAGTTGGGCAAGCATAACCGTAGACCGTTGGGTGCTCGCCACCATTTCCCATGGTTACCTATACAGTTCGGTTCTCCCTCACCAAATTTCCCTTCCCTGTCCCTCTTCAGGGACCCACCTCACAAGCAACGCTTGTTCAGGGAGAGGCAATCCCTCTTGTCCTTGGGAGCAGTCACCCTAGTTCCCAAAGGACAGGAAGGAAGAGGGATCTACTCTTGATATTTTCTGATTCCCCAAATCTAACGGGGACCTCAGGCCTATTCTAGACCTATGCAACCTAAACACGTACATTAGAAAGCAAAGGTTCTATATGGTCTCACTGACCCTCAATCATCCCTTCCCATTCTCCGGGAGACTGGTTTGCCGCCCTCGACTTGAAGGACACATACTTCCATGTGGCTATACATCATTCCCACAGGAAGTTTCTATGGTTTATGGTGCAAGACCAGCACTCTCAATTTACAGCCCTCCCCTCTGGCCTTTCATCGCCGCTCCCTCTCTCCTTCCCCCCCCCCCCCTGGTTTTCACCAAATGCATGTGGCTGTAGTGGCGGCGTTCCTATGCCACAGGGGAGCACACATGTATACATATCTTGATGACTGGCTCGTAAAGGGCAAATCCAGGGAGCAAGTGAGCGCCAATATTTCTCTTGTTGTGGACACCTGCACCCACCCACCATCCTCGCTTTCGGAGTTAGCAGAAAGAAGGAACTGAGCGGGTGTAGACTTGACGGAGCCTGTTGTATCGCGGCATAGGCGCGGGACTCCAGGGGGCACTAGGGTCGAGTCTACGGCTACTGCTAGCGGAAAAAGTTTCTGGTAACCGTGCATGCAGGCGTGCATACACCTACATTGGAATGGACGTGAGCACGCATCTCGAAGAACAACAATTACAAGTAAGCAACTGTCTTTTTGGGGTCCCTTTACATAAAAAAGGAAATATCAAAGGCCATAATTATGGAGCCCATAGCCTTCTGGGAGCTGGGTCCTCTAAGCCCATCCTTTAATGTGGCCCTACTTGCTGGCTGCAGAGTAAGAGATCCCACTGTTTCTATCGTGGGGGTAGTTTTCAGATATTCTTATGCTGATGGAGCCATACAAGTACCAGGATCGGTGAATAAAGTTTAGCTGCAAGCTCATTTGTGCCTATGGCAATATTCAACTTGAGGTAGGCAGTTACAGAGAACTTCTCTTACTGGATAGGTTTGTTAAATGTTTCTTTGTCTCCTGATCTAAGATCAGAATGGAGATAGGGTTCCAAACTCATATATTGGGGTAGAGTTGTATCTAAGCTAAACATCTTTATCAAAAGTCAAATGTTAATTTAAACAAAAATACTTTTGTTTAATTGTAGATGGTGCATGGCATGTAATATGATTTGACTAAGGACATTTCTGGTTTTATTATCTTTGAGGGGAAAACCAATCTTATGGTGAAATTAAACATTGACTTTTCTTACTGATCAGTATTAAATGTCAGCTTAACAGTATCCAATTTTATGTGAATATTTCCACTGATGTAACTGTACCAGGAAGGTGCACCTTTTAAAACCACTAAAATCATAGCAAAACTTTTTATTTAAAACTTCTTTGAGAAGGCCTTTTTACTCTCAAGTCTTGCAAGTATAGGTAAGCATAAAGTAGCAGGTGCCACTGAAGTACAAAAATATGAACCACTTCTCTTAATGGGGTTCCATTTTGTGGCATTTGATGTAGTTCAAAAGATATTTTCATTGACTTAAGAAATGCCAAGAAGAAAACAGAGCCGGACAGATCACTTACTTTTGCTTTAATGGATGATTAGAATATAGTTAATTTTATTTCTAAATTATTGATATTGTAATGAGGGAAGGAAGTTTCTTCTTCTATCAGACGACCAGATTTGGAATGTTTCAGTTTTAAGAACATCTTATTTCAGTTTTAAGTGCTCTTATATTCTTAAAGGTCAGTGTAAACTTGATATTGAAGTTCATATTTTCCTGTAATTTTCAGATCATGGGTAAAAATTTCAATTTCCTATCTTCAAAAGGCAATACTGACTCCCACCCAAATCTGGTGTGTTTACAAATAGTAACATTTTTTGCACTCCTATACCTGCAAATTCAGTGTACAACCTGGAAGTCCAACTTTTTTCATGGCTTATGAATTTTCACCAGTAAAGATTCTGTAGATAATCATTCTGTTGAGGAAAAAGCCAACCCAAAAGAGAATCCAGCTCATTTTCCTACACCTATATTTACTTTGTGGTGCTAATTGGAAGAACTTACGTTAGTCAAGTGGTTTTTGTAGGACCTAAATCCAGGCAAAATTTGATTCTTGGTCAATAAAGGTGGCTTGGTTCTGAGTACATACCTGCCTAGGTGGAGGTGAGTTTGCCTGTGCAGTAACATGTTATTTTTGCAATGTCTTAAGATTAAAACTCTGCTTTTTAAACTATTGGTATTGTCAAAAATCTCAACCTTCAAAGGAAGTTCAGCTCTTGTAATGGAATTTTTCTGTGAAGTTATGGATGATTGCTTTCTGTCAATCAGAAGTGTTTGAAAACCTAGAATGATAGCTTGCAAACCAAAAACATGGAGTCCTAAAAGGATTATTAGCAGTTGGGAAGTTTAAATTATTTTTAGGTTTTATACCAGGTCTCGACAAATCCTAGGCGCCAGGTCACCATGGTACCTCAGATTTTGACTTGGGTGCCTAAGAGCACCAGAGCAAAAGACCCGCTCAGCA
Organism: Pelusios castaneus; assembly: GCA_007922175.1. Lineage (NCBI taxonomy): Eukaryota > Metazoa > Chordata > Testudines > Pelomedusidae > Pelusios > Pelusios castaneus. Next base: position 3,338,247 of record ML685883.1, read on the forward strand.
TACAGAACATGCTAGGTTTCCACCACCAAAAAGCCTCTAAGGCTTCCCCCTTCCCTGCTGCTGAAAAAAGCCACTGCCAACAGCTCTTTTGGTGGTGCTGTGGGGGAGAAGGGAGAGACAGCAATGCTCTCTCTCCCCAGCACCACTGTCTTTCCTTCTTTCTTGCCCCACTACACAGCGCCACCGAAAGATGCTGGCGTCGCTATTTTTGGCAGTGGGGGAGGACCTTGCCGCTGAAAGGAGCCATGGTGGTTTTGTGGGTGACGGGGGTGGGGTATTCTTCTCTGACAGATACCTAGGGGCACCCAAGTTTGGAGACAGATTTGTCAAGGCCTGTTTTACACTATACTGAAATGAAATGCATCCTCATTCTAATATGTTAAGTGCCTTCAATTCTTAGTTATAAGGAATTAAAAGAAGAAAAAAATTGCAGAAGGGAGCTATAAAATGACTGGGGGGAAAAAGGGATTTTGTGTCTTTTTAAACTTAGTTTGTTTACACTAGAAAAAACTATCTGTTGCTGACAACCACTGCTGTAGAACTGGTGCTGAAAATTTAAGAGTGTAGCTGGTAGTATTTTATTTAAAAAGAAACAAAAAGGAAACTAACCTTGTCTAACTAAAACTGAACTCTTCAAATTGCATACAACTTTTTTATACTAGAGAAATAAGACTGACAAACTGAAAAGAGGTTTTGATAGCAGTTATATTGCTGGTCGATTTGACACTGAGTAATCCTACGCTCAGCAACACAGTGCATTATTTGTTTAGAAAAATTCAGCATGTTTCTCTTGTTTTACACAAGGTCCTATTTAAATCAGATTTGTAAATGTCAAATTTGTCATTTTTACCATAAACAGTAAGTCTTATTTTCCCCTATCCAAAATATTTTCCTATATTGCTGACTTTAAATAACTTGCTTGCTTTGCCAGCATAAACTTACAAATGAAGTCTATATTAAATTGTTTAATTAATGGAAGTAACTGAGTTGAAAGCTGTCATAATATTATTGTAAGAACAGAAGCCGACTCCAAAAGTCTTGCAATTCACTTTTATCATACTTACAAAAACTAAAAATACACAGATAATAAAATCAACAAAATCCATTTAACGTTTGGCCGCAAAATAATTCAGCCTCTTACCTCCTTACTAATCAGTGCATCTCCTCTCCAAAAATGAGAAAGGTAAGCTTTTCACTGTGCCTAGAAAAACAGTTTGCTTCAAAGGAGGGAAAGCAGCAATACCTTTTCAAAGAAACCCTTCAAGAAATTTCCCTTCCCTTTAAAATATCATGCTGCCGTCTTTGAGAAAATGTTGTTTGATTGCTTCTTTCACAATGCCTGCTTCAGTTGCTATCTGCCAGAAAACCAGGTTCTTAACATCTCTAAGCCTCTAGTTTAAAACCAATACCTTTCTATCTATCCAGACCCTGATAGCTTTACTCCACAATAGAGCCTAGTGGGTTAACATGCAATCTGCGTAACTTGCAATTTAGTGCAGACTGAGGCTGCTGCCATATTAAGAGGTCATCTTCTGAATGATCTCAAGATATAGTCCCACCCACTTCCCTGACACTAGTCTCATCTTTCCATTGGTATATATGGATAACTGTAGCCAAGTCTAGATCGGGAAGGTCACACTCGTTCCCTGGTACAAATGAAAGAATTTCAGTCACAGCTGCTACATGGGCATCACAAGATAAAGGGAGCGAGGGAAGATGTTTAACATATGGATGCAGATGGCACCTTCAGATTCTGCAGACTCCTGATTCTTTTTTTTTTTTTCTGTCTGCTGCAGGTGACTCAGTTTCTAGCTCATTTCTGCAGTAATTTCTTTGGTCCCTTGCTGAAATGGCCCAGAAGTGGATGGGGCCATTTGAGTCCTTCTGCCTCCAGAGTAAGAGAAGAATCCCCTACATAATTCTAGGTCTAGGGGGCATGACCTTAATCGGATCTCTGATTTCTCCTCTTTCACCCAGATATATGGCTATTTAACAATTTTTCTGTGCCTTTGCTAGATGAGTTCCTAGTGGGCTATCAGTTTTATCATTGATTAGTATTTATTTTTTTACTAATGCTCCATCTCTCAGCATTGGAAAACATTTAAATTGTATCTGTTTTTGATGGAAAATAGGACATCTGTACCTCCATTTTGTTTCAGCAAGTACTTTGTAGGCACCTCATCTTTTGATTAAAGCCTTATAGTTTTGCACAGTGGTTCCCAACCTTTTTGGCTCAAGGGCCATATGTCTCACACTCAAAGCACTAGTGTAGATGAATAACTATCATTACACACTGAAGCTCATTGCCTGGCAGCTGAGTCACAGTGGGTGGTCTGCTAAGTACATGCTAAAACGTAAGGCACTGATTTTTAGAGTCCCAGTCCCACTTCAAGCATGGTAGGTCCTGGCTGTTCTGCCAGCAGTGTCTTCCACCCCACTGCAGCTAGACAGAAGCTCAGTGAGGTGCCTCCTTGCAGATCTCTTGTCACCTTGGGCTCATCCTGTAGCCCTGTGAGTTTCAGCTGGGACCCTAGGTAGTGGCTTGCTTCTCTGGCCAAGCGGACAGGAAATGAATGCTCCACTTCCTCTGGCTCCAGCAGGGACCCCAGTACCTATGGAACCAAGATAAGCACTTTGTCATGCTCCCCAAAACAGCCAGGAGGAGGGTAGAGCTGATCTCCTGTTCCCTTGGCTGAAGTAAGGCGCCTGCACTGGTTTTGTAGCCCCACAACAACACACTCTGATTAAGTCCTTAGGTGGCATCTCCCTTCTGCAGCCAGCAGGAGTGGAGCCATGGGTGACTTTGAAAGACTCACCCCACAGCCATTTTTGGCCCCCCAAGCTACAGGCTGGAAACCACTGGCTTTACACATCTTCTAGGCCAGACATACGTTCTCTTGTGGAACTAATGAAATGGGTTTATATATCAACAAAAAATTCCAAAAGAGAAAAATAATCATAAGACTGCTATGCAACAAGGTAACTTTGATTCTTATGAAACAGGAATACTGAATTGCAGTTCTTGTTCTCCAGCCTATGTGTATATGAGTATATTTAAACCTAGACGGTGATGGCCACTTGAGATAATGTGCATGATCCTGGTAATAAAGTAATGCTCTTACTGAGTATGCCCTTTAGAAGTGTGTATGAAGGTGAAGGATGAAAGACAACTTCTAGAGACTCTGCAGTCAGACACTCTTTCCCCACTTAACTTGTGCATTTTTACCTTTTATATGGAAAAGAAATATTAGGACTCAGTTTTGTAGATTGTTCAAGTTTTTGAAGGGACATATTAAAGTAAAACAGCTGCCAACTGTTTGCCATTGAAGAAAATGAAATGAAACTTTTTTTTTTCTAGCCTTGTTTAAAATGATGATAGGAATTGAAAATACCAATGTAATTGGTTAGGAGCTGGGCATGGACTTGTTGAATGATTATCTGATGTACAAGCTTGCTGTAGTCCCGATTGATACGTATTTTAAAAGAAAATGACATTTAGTCTTTTCCCATAAGAGCATAAATTACTAATTAAAAATGTCAAGATGTTTTCTAACAAAATGTCTCAAGTTAAATCCCCTTTATATAGATATCTCTGGCCTTGACAAATGCGTCTTGTTGGTCTTATTCACTAAGGCCTGGTCTGTACTTGCTGCCATTTTTGGCAGCAGCTGAAGAGAGATGCGCAAGCTATGTAAAATAATTATGCCTTTCCCGTCAACCCTCTAACTCCCACTTAGCTCTGTGGCTCCACTGCACTGAGTGGAAGGGAAATGCTGTCCCTTCGACTCAGCACTACTCTTCTTAAGGGGTTAGAGTTACTCAGTCAAACTTGGGATCTATTTGAGCTTGTCTTTGACAGCTCAGTCGAACCAGAGTTGGAACTAATGATGGTGAATTTGTCACTTAGACTACATCACCCATCTTCATATCTTTCCATTATTTCTCCCCCCCCCCCCTTCCAGGGCACGAAGCATAGTTTTCTCATCTTTGAAGAACTTTATGGTTTAATCTCCATGCCGTATTTGCTTCATGGTCTAGGGACATGTTAACCTTAATTCCCCCTTGTCAATAATGCCAGACCTGATCATTTGTTTGTTAAACTTTCAAATTGTAATTTCTCCCATTTCTTATTTATACTATTACTTTTTTCATATGCTTTACTTAAATCGCATGCCTATGTATTGGAAATTAAAAAACAAACAACATTACTGTTTGTGATTTGATTTAAAATGTTAGCCAATCTAATTTTACAAAGTTTTTTTACTTCAGGAATACAATGCACTCTCCATTCAAGGACATGTCTTATACAAGTATGTAAAATTTCAGCAGGCTTTTCTCTACTTTTATATTGCAGATGGTTTGGCTGCCCTGTCATTTTCCATTAGTTCCTTGACCTTGATTGGAATGTTGGCTGCTGTCACCTACACCGTAAGTCTCCGTCCCCTTACATCCACCTTTAATTCTTCCTTGTATTGCTATTTTGATTCTGATTTGCAATTCTCATCACAAATTCATCTTCGGTGCAAATACTTTCATATTTAAAGGCAGAGCTAGAAGACATTAAAGGATAATGAAAGGGGCTGTTTGTTAACAAGTTCCTCAACATTGTAGTTGAAGACCATTAGTACAGAATTATCGGATAACGTAGTTAAACTTCTACTGAACTTGATACACGGATAACTTTTTTAAGTGCTTCTAATAGTCTTTTAAAAGCCTTATTCTATAATATTCTGATAAGATATGGCTAAATGCTTCCCTTCTTGAGAGACACCCACAAGTGAGTTCCTGAAAATCAGAATAACCTCTTCAGTGTAGTATGAGAACTGCCATTAATATGCCTCCCCCGCCACTGCACTTATTGGGCATTTTTACCCATTTCCCCATGTAGTAGTGTGGGAAGTTAGAAACTTTTTTGCATCTGTTAGCCATAAATGAGTTTTGCAGAATAATTCCTGACTCTTGGAAACTGAATTAAATTAAAATATAGAAATTAAAATCTGTGCTAGGAAGTCTGAGAGGTGGATGTCACTGCAAAGAAATGCACTTTTTATGGTTGTAATGATGTTGCAAATAGTAAGTTGCCTTTGTGAGTAATACAAGTCAAAATAATCTGTTTTCTTTCTTTTGCACATCAGAGATATTCCTTAGTTCACATTTCCAGCTGTGAATTCAAACTTATGAGAAGGTCTCTGTAGAACGGTCACTTCACCGCTCTGGTAAAAAGAGGATAAAATCCAGCAGAAGGGCATAGCCAAAGGGAGCAGGCAGCTTCAGGGCCCAGGAACCCAGTATGATAGAGGGCAGCAGCCCCTGCTCCGGGCAATCTTCCTCTGGCCTGTGGGAAGGAAGGATGTGCTGTTGGCCTGGCTTCAGGGGACTGAACCAGGGGTAGCTTCATGCAAACTTCTAGGGTTTGGTTGGATCCTGGTCCCTGATACCAGGGAGAGAAGGTAGCAGGGGATAGCGAGGAAGTGGCCCAGGGGACCTGTTGATCTGGGATGGGGGGGGCGGGTAAAGGTGGCACCAGAGCAGCACATAGGGTCCCTGGGTTGGGGCCTGGACCGTACCGTACCCCGAAAGGGGAGAATTAGTAAGGACTTGAGTGGCGGGCTGAGGTCTGGAGCTAGAGACCGAAAAAGATGGACCACAGGCCACCGGACAGGCATCTAGCTTGAGCTGTTCCCTGGTTCCATCACCGGTAAGTGCCCATCTGGCAGGTCACGTGCTGCCACCTGTCTGCATTTTCATTGGAAGAAGGTGTTGTGTGACATCTCTTCAGTTTTTAATATTTTTATGAGGGAGTTGCTGCTGTTATTGCAATACACATTTCAAAGGCTAGCAATAACATTAAAAGCAAACATAAGATTAATGTTACAGGTCTATATAAGCCAAGAATTGATCTCTTAAACGTTTTCTTGACTATAGTCCTCTTGAGAGGATTGCAACACTGTTTAGTGCATTTTGTAATTAATTCATTAAATAAACCTTTTTATAGCCTTCAGCAACGTTAATTCTTCTAGACAAGGGGCTCTCAAACTGGAGGCAGAGTACTTGGGGTGGGAAGGGGGAGTAGAATGTATCTGAGGAAGAGGGCATGAAGCACTTTGGAGGGTTGGGGAAGGCAGAACTTACTGCGCCCACATTTTACCCACATCAATGAATAACTAGCAAAGCTAATTCCTCATACCTATTAAACCCTCAGATGGTACCGTGCATTTTGTTCAGCTTGTGAAGTTGTTGCCATTGCACGTTAATTTGTTCTCTGTGACGCTGTATGCGCACTTAAGTGAAAGCAGAAAGAGATCTCTAGATAGCTGTCTCACGCATTCAACCCCTGATGGAATTGCTCAGCTCCGTAAAACAGATGCACCTATCACAGTAGTAACAGTGTAATGCAAGTAAAGAGTAGCTCACTTAAAATTTACACGACTTTAAACTTTTAAATAGCTGTTTGAATCCGTAACTTTTTAATATTTAGTGAGAACTGCATGTTGATTTTTTTTTTTCTTTATCAGCATGTGTGTGTGTGTGTGATGGAGGGGAGGAATAAGCTACTAGAGACATAAAGAAATGAGGTATGATCAAGTAAGTTTGAGATCCACTGTTCTAGACCAACAATCAGTTTCTTATTGATTAATGCAGAAAGGAAAATTCACCTACCTGTTGTTTTAAAAAAACAAACAAACAAAAAAGTTATTATAATGGACTTCTTACTTCTCCTAAAAAGCCCTTGCATATTGCTGGATACCATATTTGTTTTAATCTCCTTCCTGTTTAGAGAAGCTAACCTTTGAAATTAAGCTGACATTTGTGTATTTTATATAGTATCACCAAAACATTTGAGAAGTACCTTTACAGTTCTCATTTCTCTTTTAAGTTGTGTTCATCCTAGAGATCATTCTTCTATTTGTCCTCAGCTCACTCTTTTGTCTTGAAAGTGGTTTTTTGCAAAATTTGCAAGCCCCATCAAGACTATCAATGGGATACATCTATACAACCATATTGAAAAGCCTAGCAACTGGTTACAAAGCAAAGTTGCTTTGATATTCTGATAACTAGTGACTTTCTGACTTACTATTACATCAGTCATTAACCAGGCTAAATTTTCTAATGTCATTTAACTTATGAATAATTTCATGAATATGCTAATAAATTGAATACATTTTAATGAACTTATTTGATTTAATATTCTTTTCTTTTTCCTCCCTTACACACCCTCTTTTTTTTTTTCCACTTCCCACTCCCATCTCTCTGAATGCCTAGCTTTGACATAACTCTGCTATTCCCTTCACTAGTGAAGTGCTTTCACCCAAGATCCACTGTAGGCAGCTGAGTGGTAGCACATCACAGAACAAAAGACCTCCTCTGTTTAAAACTAATAGAATTTCCTCTTAAATGCCATAAGTCAGTAGTGCTGTTCTGGAGCTGCTTCTGTTTGCAGGAGAAAGGGGAAAACATTAGCGCTGAAGAGTAAGAATTCTTAATTTGGAGTAATTATTCCTAGCATAACAAATGAGTCAAGAAAAATTTTAAATGATTCATTTTGTCTGTTCTAATTATGGATGTTGTACAATGGCACTAAAATGTTTGAGGTGTCATTTGGAGATTTGCATTTTTTGATGTTTAATATTTGATTTTCTGGCTAACAATAAAATTAACTGGGGGTTGGGGGGAAGGAGAGCATATCTATCCAGTGCTATACCTTGTGGTTTAATATTGCTTAATATTTGAACTCTTAAATTATTTTTTCAGTAGTATAAGGGACAATGCCTCCTCTATAGTTTGCTCAAGGAATGGCCTTCTAGGCTTAGGCATCTTGCAATGAGTTGTCTCTGCATAAGGAATTGTTTCTCCCTAAGATCAGGATTTTAGGCTGCGGTCTCCTGCACTTCATTGTGACTGTCATAGTGGGTGTGATGCAGCTCAGCTCCTGAAGTCTTTTATTCCATCTACACTGAGGCTATGTACACACGATCAGATTAAAGCGCAACATGGCAATTGCGCTATAAAAAACACGTGACCTTTATTGCGGGAGAGCGTGTACACACGTTGCTCCTTGAACTCAACAGAGTTCTTTGCAATATCGCGGTGCAGCACAATGAATTCTGGGCACCTATCCCATAGTTCAATTTTCCCTGAATCGGCGCTTGGAATCCTGGGATGAAGGAAAGGAACGCAAAGCGCCATGGGTAAACTCTGTTTCCCACGGTGCATTATGTTCCCCTTGCGTCTTCCTCGTTGCTAATAGCAACTCGCGCCTATTTTCAACAGTGCAGTGCCGCACTACTTGCGAGCAATCACAATTGCGACAGCATGGATCCAGCTCTAATCTCCACTGTCACCTTCAGCATTCTAAATACATCTCGGCTGGGTGCTCAGTACGCAATGAGCTCCGAATCAGACAAGGACGCTGAGGAGCAGGGGCTGATCGATGCCCTGCAGAGCAACAGCACTGCATTGCTCAGCTCCTTCACTGATCATCTGCACACGGTGCAGTGCTGTTTCTGGTCGCGAGAGATGAGCACTGAGTGGTGGGATCGCATTGTTATGCAGCTGTGGGATGATGAGCAGTGAGTACAGAACTTTTGAATGTGGAAAGCAACCTTTTTGGAACTGTGTTCAGGGCTGGCCCCTGCCCTACGACGTAAAGACACCAACATGAGGTCCGCTCTAACCATGGAGAAGCATGTTGCGATAGCTGTGTGGAAGATGGCAACTCCTGACTGCTACCGGTCTGTTGCAAACCAGTTTGGAGTCGCGAGGGCCACTGTCAGATTAGCCCTCTCTCAAGTGTGCCGAGCCATCAATCGCGTTCTGCTACGGAGGACGGTGACATTGGGCAATGTTCGTGAGATTGTGGATGGCTTTGCTGCCATGGAATTCCCTAACTGCAGGGGAGCAATAGACAGCACACATATCCCAATTTTGGGTCCAGACCATTTCACGACCAAGTACATCAACAGGAAGGGCTAATTCTCCATGGTCCTGCAAACACTCGTGGATCACAAGGGGCATTTTACAGACATCAATGCTGGGTGGTCGGGAAAGGTGCATGATGCCCGCATTTTCATGATTTGATCACTATGCTGATTGTAATGGTCTTGTCTTTTGTTCTTACAAATAAAAAATGTTTAAATTGGTGGTCACAAATTAATACTGTTAAAATGAGATCTTTGTTACAGTTTTTATCATACAAATAAAAAAGGTCAATTTTTTATAGGCCCTTTAGTGTTTGTAGGCCCTAGGCACAGTGCCTACTGTTCCTATTGGATAATACGGCACTGACACAAGCTGCTGTGCGTGATTTGCATAACTCCCATGGACTAATGCCAAATTTTGCCTGGCCCTGAGGCTATCTCTTGACTAGAAATACTGTAGTGCCATTTCTGTAGTACTTCAGTGAAGACAGTCATAAATCAATGGAAGGGTTCTCCTGTCTTTCCATTTACTCCGCCTTTCCAAGGGGTGATAGCTAGGTTGATGGAAGAATTCTCCCATCCACACTGGTGTTTGGTAGGTCAGCTTAACTACATTGCTTAGTGGTGTGGATTTTTCACATCTGAGTGACTTACCTGGGTCTGAGTCAACCTAACTTTTTAGTGTGGACCTGACTGGATGATGGTTCACCAATGAGTAGCCTACTGGAGCATTGTCCTGGAAATCTACAACAGAAATTGATAAGGTGAACTCATTCCACACTAAATGCTTATTGAAGATCTTCAGAGTTCATTGGAAATGCTTGCTTGCAACATCAGAAATTCTTAGAATAAACCAATCTAAAGCATCAAACATAGAAGACATGAGATACTTTGAACATGCTCGAAGGTTCCCACCAACATAACTTCCATGACAAGTGAAAGAGAGCAGCTGAAATAAATGGCAGAAACTGATGGATGTCCTATACACCCAAGGGTGTAGAAGGATAAAGTAGAAAGGGTTGCATTCATAAAGTGAAGTATATTTATGTAAGGACAAAAGCCTTAAAGAAAACTTAGAAATAAAAGGTTTTAACTCAAACTTATCAGAGGTCCCTCGTCTTTCCAGTAGAGACCTTGGCCTGTCCTTCAAACCTTCAGTGTAAGAGTTTGTCCCCAGAGTTAAAGGCTCATGTCACTTCATTTGTCCTCAATTGGTTCAAGTTAGCCTTTTATACCCTAAGATCTTTGTCTCCTGGGTTCCTTGAACTTATTCTGAATCAGTCTATGCAATTCACTCAGGGTGGGGAGGGGGATGTGATACTTGTTTACCAGACTGAAGGTTCCCACTGATTTCAGTTTCTGGACAGAAGTTAGTAACTATCCTCAACAAGCCAGCATACAATCCCTGCTTCACAGAGATAGGAAACATTTATAAAGTGGATAAGAGTCTTTGTATATCCCAGGCTCATCATGTGTGTCACAAGATGAGTTAGCACAATGATAAAAAGATTCTAAACAAGGAATATTGATTCTTTTTGTCAGTACTTGCCTACTAATAAAATCCTGACTTCTCTTCTTCATGGTGTAAGAATTAGGTTATTTTTAGCTATTTAACAATTTGCAAATAAATTTGAATATCCTCAAATTTTTGTGTGTGGATTTCTATTCTGCAGCTTGATCGACAACCTGCATCAGATATTTTTTTCCAGATTTCTGTGGTGGATTTTTAAAGTTGGTTTGCATGGAACATCTACACTTCAGCCAGCGGTCAACTAACATTGCCTTTACGAACTATCCTTCTAATTCTTAGTATATCAATAGAATGGGTTAATTTATGCTCATTTGTTCAGATTGATAAAAATGAACTAAAGGCAGATTAGAGAAAAAACACTTAAATTTTCTTTGTTTATTACTGAGATTAGCCCTCGGGGATTTTGTTTGGTACTGTTCTTTCTGTGAACTTAATATTCTCCCGCAGTCAAGGAGAGCAGTAGCAGGGGCACCTCTTGAATTTTTCACTGGTTTAACTAACCGATAGTGGCACTTACTATGTAGTTAAAGATTCATGAAACCCTTTTATGGACTAACCTGCCCATAGGGGGACATGCTGTCTTAACCGCCATCAGTTGTCAGCCTACATGCTGAAGTACTTTATACCTTGCATATTTTATCTTGTAATGTAACTGTAGATGTAAATATTAGAAAATTACACTTTAATTCCACAGTTACTGCGCTGGAATACTCTCAGCTTGCAGTCTGATCTCTTTTGACAAAGCATTATTGAAATACAATTATATAGGTCTGCTACTTTTGACACTTGTATTTAGTTGCCAAGATCTTTTATTAGGGAAAGGTACAGCGGTAGTGTGGTAACCCTCTTTACTTCACTCTTAAGCCTTTACTGCGGTTCTCAAACTCAGGAGAATGCTGAGTACTGTAAGATAGTTGAGGTAAACCCAACTTCCCAAAACACAAAGAAATCTAATTTACTGGGGAGCCATCCTGTGTGGGTATGATTTTTTTGAGGACTTCTGTGACTTCACATTTGTTACTCATAGACTTTAAGGTCTGAAGGAATTTAGTTTGACCTCCTGCACAATGCAGGCCATAGAACCTCACCCACCCCCCTATAATAAATGTCAAACTTATTACTAAGTTAAAGTCCTTAAGTCATGATTTAAAGACTTTAGAGTACAGAGAATCCACCAGCAAATGAGTTATGCCTCATGCTACAAAGGAAGGTGAAAAACCTTCTGAGCCTCTGCCAATCTACCCTGTAGGAAAATTCCTTCATGACCCCAATATGACAATCCAGTTAAAACCCTGAGCATATGAGCAAAACTCATCAGTCAGACACCCAAGAAAGAATGGTCTGTTATAACTCAGAATCCATCCCATCAATTGTCCACACCAGGAGCCAAAGATCAGTCAACTGCCAAACTAGGGTGTCCTATTATATCATCCCCTCCATGAATTTACGAAGCTCAGTTTTGAAACCAGCTAGATTTATTTTTTTATTTATTTTATTTTATTTTATTTTATTTTATTTTTTTGCTCGAACTGCTCCCTTTGGAAGGCTATTCCAGAACTTTACTCCACTGCTGGATAGAAACCTGCATCTAATTTCAAGTCTTAACTTCCTGATGGCCAGTTTATATCTTAGTTCTTGTGTTCACGTTGACACTGAACTTAAATAATTCCTCTCCCTCCTTAGTATTTATACATCTGATATATTTATACAGAGCAATTGTATCTCCCCTCTGCGTTCTTTTGTTGGCTAAATAAGACAAGCTCTTTGTCTCCTCTCGTAAGGAAGGTTTTCCCTTTCACATATCATCCTAGTAGGCTTTCTCTGCACCTGTTCCAGTTTGAATTCATTTTTCTTAAATATGGGGAACCAGAATTGCACACAGTATTCCAGATGAAGTCTCACCAGCACCTTGTGTTAGTACTATCATACCTCCCTGTCTCTACTGGAAATACCGCTTCTGATGCATCCAAGGACAGCATTAGGTTTTTTCACAGCCACAATCATATTGCTGGCTTCTAGTCATCCTGTGATCAACCAGTAGGCGCAGGTCCTACTCTTCCTCTGTCACTTCTAACTGATGCATCCCCAGCTTATAGGAAAAGCAATTAGTCCCTAAACGCACGATCTTGCACTTTGCACTATTACATTTCATTCTATTTCTTTTATTGCAGTTTATAAAATAATCCAGATCTTTTTGTATGATATCCTAATCCTTCTCTGTATTTGCAATGCCTCCCAACTTGATGTCATCCGCAAGCTTTATTAGCGCACTCCCACTTTTTGTCCCAAGGTCAGTAACAAAAAGGTTAAATAAGGTTGGTCCTAGGACTGATCCCTGAGGAACTCTGTTAGTAACCGCCCTGCAGCCTGACAGTTCGCCTTTGAGTATGATCCTTTGTAGTCTTCATTTAACCAGTCTTTATTCACCTCTTGATTTTCATATTAATCCCCATCTTTTCCAATTTAAATAATTCCCTATGTGGAACTGTATCAAATGAAATCTAGATAAATTAGATCCACTGTATTGTCTTAGTCTAAAAAATCTGTGATCTTATCAAAAAAGATCGGGTTTGTCTGAAGTGATCTACCTTTTGTTAAGTCATTTTGTATTTTATCCAAATTACTATTAACCTCGATGTCTTTAACTACTTTCAAAAAATTTTTCTGTGCCCTTGGTATCGAGCTGCTGAACTGTCTTGTAAAAACATTTCTTTTGGGGCATGCACAAGAGATCTTTAGTGAGTAAATTGGTTGCCCTGTTCTGTTCATAGTGGCGCAGGGACACCTCTGTAGTTGAGGTTGCATCATGACATATTTTCAAAGGTGTACTTTTGCTAAGTCCTTTAAAATTGACATGCTTAGTTGAAATTTGGTATGTCTCCGGGGGAGGGGGGGTGCATAGTGGGGATAGTGACCCAAATTGGAGTCTTTGGGGCCAGAAGTTCTAGAGACATAAGCCTCCCTTCCTGATTGTCGAGCATCTGTTCATTGTCAAGTAAGATTCATAAATTGCCAACCAGATTTACAAAATAATTAGGTACTGAGGAAGTGACAGTGTGGAGGTTTGGGGCCACTGGAAATAGTGCAGAGATATGAGAGACTGTAAGAGGAAGCTTCTCTTCCTGTGGGAAGACAGCACCTCCTGGAAATGACTGCATCAGTGCTTTGGGATGTACACTGCCTGGCACATAAGTCTCAAAATAATTTATCTGGTGACTATATGTTCTCATGGTCAGATATGAAAACTATTGTCTGTACTATGATTGAGGTTTATAGGTGATGTCTTCAGTTTGCTCTGAAATTCTAGTTCCAGAATGATTTTTTTACAGTTGATATTTGAAGACTAGTTGAGCAAATTAAGTTTTAGACATTTCCTTGATCAGTACTCAGTATCTCAAGTGTATTATAAATGGCGAGATACAGAGAAAGCATTTAGACTTTAAAAAGGGGAGCATCTAAAACAATTGTATTTTAAAATGCTGAACTGAGGGAAAGTTGGGTTAGCACATTTTTTTTAACTTTTTCAGTGCAGTGTTGATTAAAACTGCAATATTTGATCTTCTGATTATTGGGGAACTTAACCTTTATGAAGCTAGATGAGAATTTTCAGTTAAACAAAAATTTTATGGCTGATCCTGTGAAGTGATGAATACTTCCAGCATAATGCTAAGTGCTTTAAATTCCTTTTGACGGAACAGGGAGATGAGGATACCCAGCGTTCTGCGGCACTGGACTTAAAAAGCCTTTGGTATACTGTGTTCATAGCTTTGCAAGAAGCTGAAAACAGATGTATTCTATAAGGACAGTTTTAGCATAGATATTTTACAGGCAACTCACTAATCTGTCCTGTTACATGGAGTCTAGTAGTGTGCTGAGTATGTACCAGTAGGTAGGCTCACTGTAAGCAAATTTAGTCTGTATTATATCTACTAAGCAGTTTCTTTTGTTACTGAATTCTGATAACATTTCTTCAGTATAAAATTAAGCATTTTTACCTCTGAAGGTGTTTGTCTGCAGCTGTTATTAGGAAAGCTATACATTAGTGCAGGCCTTGACAAACCTGCTGCACAGCTAGGGGCCTCCTTAAAAACTGAGATATGCCCCTAGCTGTGTGGCAGCGAAGGGGCATGCCTCCACTGCCACTTCCTTGCCGATGGCGATAGAGTGCACAGCACCCCACTGCCAAAAAACCACCATGGCACAAGCTACTCTCCTCCGCCACCAAAAAACCCTGCTAACAGTGCTTTCTACAGTGACAGAGGAGTTGGTGGGAGAGACAGTGGCACTGAATGTCAGCATACCAATGGCTTTTTTTTTTTTTTTTTAAACCTGGCTGGAGGCATTTGCCTCCATGGCTGCTGTGGAGCTCTTAGGTGCCAGTGGTGAAATCCTGGGTGCCATGGTGACCCGGCACCCAGGATTTGTTGAGCCCTACATTAGTGTATATAGGGTATAGTTTGAAAAATCTAAAAGATATGCTAGTATCTATTACTTGTAAGCATAGTTAATAATGCAGGAACAATAGAGATGTTTCTTTTTTTAAGATACAAAATAGCTGTGAATAATGTGTCCATTATTATGCAGATATTTAAACAAGTTTCATTAGATGTATGGCACCACCATCTTGTCCTTTTTGTCATTTGTATACTGCTTCTTGATTTACTGTTTTGTAAAGTGTTCCTTCATATAGTAGTCTCCCTCCACTGTAAGTGCGTCTGCATCCCTGCGCTGCTGATTGGAGAATTCTCTCTCAGGACAAAAGACACACCATATATCCCAACCTGAGATTCTGTGTCTCAAGGCTTGGTTTCTAAAGGGTCCAGCACTTAGAATTGTCATGCTTGAAAAAGTTACAGGACATCCTATTGCACAGCAGAAAGGCTTCCGCACACCACATGTACCTGCAGGAGTGCTACAGATTCTATGCTTGATGCACATCCCAGCAAATCTCTTTAGTCTTTGCATCTCTTCCTCATATTCTTCACTGTGCCCTGACTCTTAAAAAATAAGACTTGTCTCCTGACTTTCCTCAAAGTCCTCCTTGCAACTGTTAGTGTTTCATCACCCATAGAAGGGCACTCGGTTCTATCACACAGGACCACTAAAAGGTTCCTGAAGGCAATAACATAACTCTTCCTGTAATCTTGCCTTCCTACCCCATTGTGGACCAGAACCATGTGCTGAAAGGACTGATGAGACCCCTTTCAAGCTTATGGATTCTTGTTCACTGCCACGGAAAATGGTAGTCTTGGTTGCAGTTACCTTGGCTAGCAGCCCTGGTGGTACATCCCTCCTCCCCATTATGAGACCCAGGTCAGTTTTACTAACTCATGACTCCAAGAGGCCAAGGATTAAGTCCAAACACCCATGGCTTTATTAGTAACAGAAACAATGATATCACAAATGCGGCGGGGACAACGCCATGAACAGTGATTCCCCTACTGCTATTGGGGATTACCTGTCTTCTTGGGGTGGGGGTGGGGTTGGGGTTGGGGCAACAGTGTTCTGGGTGTCAAGAGATTCCTATTCACAGGTGGTTGGTTCCTTTCCACTGTGGCTCAATTATTGGTGTCTGGTTTTCCTTTTTTATAACCTGCTAACTTACCTAGAAGATTTTGCAACCTCATCTGTCGTTTTCCATTGTTTGTATTTAGGGGAGGGGGAACTAGCAGACCAGCAGTTTAAAACAGGATGCTTAGACGCGGGCCTCCATTAGTCTCTATACCCTCTGTATACGTGCTTATCTGCAGGCTTGTCTGGCCTTCACACCCATACACAGTATTCTTCCAGACAGGGTCACACTTAGGCCTCATCTGAGGTTCATCCCTAAAGTGACATTATTCCATATGAATCAATCCATTCATCTTCCAGCCTTCTACCCTAAGTGTCACCAAGACAACGCGGAGGGTGTACTGCATATGCTAAATGTCAGAAGAGCCTTGTCAGCCTTTAATAAGACAGCACCCTTTCGGAAGTCCAGTAGGCTATTTGTTTCCATTGGAGATCTAAGGGCTCAGCTATATCAGCCCAAAGGCTTTCCAAGTGGTTCTCGAACTGCATCAAACAGTGCTTCCACATCCATAATAGGACTCCTCCTGGACTTCATTCATGTGCATTCCATGAGATGAACTCTTGATCTGTCACCTTCTTTAAGGAAATCTCCATCTCTGAGATCTGGGGAGCCTTTGATGCAATCATTAGCTGTCCACTACCATCAGTGGTGACTGACCAGACTCCAAAGTCCCAGCCCTCTGAAAGGGATGCTGCTCAGTAGGCCCCCTACAGTGAAGCACGTATATATGGATGCTACTTGAAGTTATTCATCCTGTGCAGTAATGATGTTGCTCCACTATCTGCCCTCCTCACCTCTATTTTACAGTTCTTAATCTAACTCTGTAGTGGAAAAGGAACTCGGTGGTTCGACTGCATACACTGGTTAGCCTTGTGGTAGAACACGAGAAAAGACTGTATATGCAAGCACAATGGGTAATGTCACCTAATTTCTCTGACCAGCATCACAGGATTGCAGCCCCCTAAAGTGGAGCAACCATGGGGGGTGAGGGGGGATTGATCTCAGAGACATAGTTACTGCACAGGGTAAGTAACTTTTTTTGAAAATAGGTGGGAAAAGTTAAACAGGTAAGTAAAGTGTAGCAGGCAGAAAGATACTAATTATGAAGGTTAGCAGAAAGTGTGATTTCATAAATGTTTATTCTGAAGAGTATTGTGTTTAGAAGTAATTGCACTATATTTGGTTTTAAAAATCACGTTCTGTTAAGGTTAGTCTTTTTTTTTATTTATTTTTATTTTTTTTAAATGGGTACTTGCTATTTTACTTTGGTACACCAGCTGCAACATACTCATAAAAAGCTATGAGAAAGTAGAAAGACGTTTCAAAAGCAGGAGTACATGAAGTGTTAACTCACATCCTTGTCTGTCAGGGTTGGGAGCGTAGAGAGCAAGTGCCAATCATTACCTAAGGGGAAGGGTTTGTCCTTTCTCTTTCCAGATGTTAAAGGCCTAGTTTATGCTGTAGTTTTGCCAATAATAGTGGTAAAACAATCCTAGTGTAGGTGCAGTATATACTGGCAAAGTGCTTTTGGCAACGTAGTTTATTTTTATTGGCCAAGTCTGTGTAAGCTATGTTGGCAAAAGCACTTTTATGTCAGTAGAAATGTGTACAACAGAGGCTTTGTCAGGGTAGAAATGGTGGGAGGAGAATCACATCCCTAAGTGACAATGATATACCAACAAAAATGTCATGGTGTAGACCTGGTTTAAGGAGCTAGTAAGGTCTTCGGCAATTGAGAATCACCCTTTTCTTTTTTTTTTTTCCAGTTGTATTTTTGTCTGTGATCCTTTTGTTTTACAAATCAATAAAAGAAAGTTTTGAGAAACTCTGCCTCTGCTTAGTGCTGTTTATCTTCCCCCTCTGTGCCCACTGGCCTACAAGGGATTAATCCAACTCCCATTGAAGTCATTGGAAAAACTACCTTTTCTAGATTAAACATGGTGCATGTTCGTTTTGTATTTATGTATTATACAACAGTCTGAGGCTGATCATAAAACTGCAATTTTAATTGCATAGTAAAATGTTAACTTTGTAACTTCATTCAATTATTTTTCATTGCTTACTTTTTAGAATGATTTCCTTGCACGTGCATAATGTATTGATTTATAATCTGCTATTCGCCATAACCACTTAAAAATACTAACATTGGAACTAAATTTACTTTTGTTTATGGGGGAGAAAATTATCTGCACTATACTGGTTCCTTCCTGTGCAAATGTGTTCTTGGCTAAAAGAAAGCAGAACCACTTTAATGAAGTATTATGAATAAGGTGAGCCGGCCCTCAAATAAGACCTGTGTATGTGTATGTAGTTGGGAAGGAGAACCTGATAAGTATAGGTTAGTCTCTTACAATTATAGCTTGGTCTCTAACATTTTTCTCCATTCACTTTAACAAATATTTTGAATTTGTTTCCATACTTAAACTAGAGAAATGTCTCCAGAAAATAAAATTGGTAGTTGTAATGTACAAGAGAACAAGTAACTTGCACTTGAATCCTTCATAAATTTAAATTGGCAAAATGAAATAAAAAGCATCAGGGACTTGCTGGATCAGTACAGTTATCCCTTTGTATCAAGGTCAGACAGTATCAGAAGGAAAATGGTTTATCTCGATTCAGTACCTTGTAGAGTTGACACATCTCCAGGCTAAACCATTTTATTTTACTCTCGTCTTCCCTATTCCTTCTCCAAGCCCACAACCATTCTTATGCAAAACAATAGATGTTTTCTCTTGTTGTATTTAGCAAAAAAAATAGTCTTACAGTGCAGCTCTGTAGTGAGAAAGGGGAGGAGTTTGTATGAAAACAGATTTGCTATCTAATTAAATGAGGTGTTCCATTTAGCATTTTCTTATTAGCTAATAAGCAGAATTAGATATATAATGTTTTAAATGGTAAAAGTTTAAGTATAAAGCATACACTTATGCAAATATGATAAACTGAAGTTATTTCAAAATATATAAAAAAAGCTCATATATCAGATTGTTCCCAGAATACATGTGCAACCTTTAAAATTGCAAGTACTTTAGAAAAATTATACAAAGACCTTCTAACTGTTAAAATCGGAGGTTAAGGTTCATGTTTCTCCTGCCGAAGTTGAATTTGACATTTAATGCTTCAAACTATGGTGCTAAGGCTCCTGTTTTAATGGAAGATATTCTCTAACCCTGAGTTGTTTTGCTTTTTTTTAGGCTTTCTCAATTCTGTTTTAGTAGATAAGTGCTGCTAAGTCTCATGCTTTCTTAATGTGCCTTGCATTTACCCCCTTCAATAGTATGTTATGTGGGTTTTGTTTTTTTTTTTTTCTTTTTCCTCTGTTGCGTTTCAAAAGCCCAGTTGGAGTTGTGATAAAAATCAAAGTGTAAAACTGTTCAGGTTGTCCTTTTGACCTTTAGTATATTTGAGGGGGGTAATTTTGTAACTAATACATGTAACACCAATACATCTGCTAAAGGTTAGATAGCTTTTTTTAAAAAGTAAGTACAATGAAAGTATATAACAATTCAAATGTTGTTGCTTTGTACATTTCATTTTATCGGTTGTTAGGAAATCTTCAGTGGCAGTGGTACCTGAATATATCTTTGGGTATTTTCAGGAGATTCAGATTATGATCAAGACTTTCCTCCTATGTCGTGAATGCATACTGTAACATATTATGTTTACTAAAAAAAACCCCAAAAAACTTTTTAATAAATTTGAACAAATGATCCTCATAGAGCTTTAGAATTCCATGACCTGGATGATTTATGTTGACAACTTTAACTGTCTGTAAACATGAAGCATAATAGTAAAATGATAGATTACAACTGGAGTGTTTTGTTTAAAGTAGTTTCATAGATGATGTAGTTTGCATCTATGCTCGCATTCATGTGTTTTGCATCGAAATGATTTTACATAGCCTCAGGTATTAATACAATAGTAGTAATCAGCTCTAAGTTGCTGTTTGAATTGGAGGCAGAATAATATATTACTCACACTATGATAGGCAGATTAATTTTTGAGTGATTTTTTTTCCTGCATTTAGCGTGTCCTTGAAGGTTTAATCTAATTGGTTTTGTAATTTTTCCAAAACATTTAATGAGAATTATTTGTTTGCATCTTTTGTGTGTAATTTACAAAATGATTGTTTCTCTTTTTATGAAAAAGAAAAAGCATTACAAAGCCTGGAAAAAAATTGGGCGGGGGTATTGATTATTGAAACTTTCACATATGACTTTCATGTATCATATTATCTTTTTTCTGGAGTGTGACACATTTATCTTCAAATGCTCAGAATCATGTCTTAAACTTTCACCCACTAAGATGAAGTCCTTTTTGTAAGTTCTCTCTGACCTTTTTGAGACCATCAATTAACTGTTATATTTTTCTTGGTATTGCACTTCATGCAGTTATTGGGAAACTGCCAAAAATAGTAACATTAAAAGTGATCATGAAATATCTTAAAATAAGGGAATAATTTTAAAATAGTGCTGTAGCCTTTTTGTAAACTAGCAGCTATAAAATAACTTAGCTTTCATGAATTCTTATTAACTTGGTTATCTTGATGCAGTTCTTGAGTTAACAAGGAGCTTTAGAACATGGTAGAGATGATCTTTTGTATACGTGATAACTTGGCAAAGATTTTGTTTCTCTTTAGAGACTGCCTGGCAACTGAATTAGCAGTTTTGAATATATAACTGCTTTGTAATAAGTTAATTTGTTAGTTTTTAAAAGTGCCACAGGACTCCTTATTTTTTGTAATGTTATATTCTGTTCAATGTGTGGAGGTAAGCTGAAGTCATATTAAAAACTTTCAAGCAAGGAAGGCAATATTATATATTTAATGCTGTTCTTTAATGAAATCTAACTTTGCTGCCAAGTGGATGAATGGTTTGATGCCTTTGGCAGCTATAACCATTAGGCCCTCACTCATAAGATGTCTACTATTTCACCCCCTGGAGGACTCTGCTGTACCTTTCTTCCTTTCCCCTCTCAGTGTACCTTCCCTCATATTTGAGAAAGTGTTGCAGATTGACAGATGTAATCCAATTACCATGATGAACTGATTTAAACCATGATTTACATATCCAGAATTGGAAGTCAAGATTTAAATAATGGATTGTAATCTATTTTTTGTTGAACTTCAGTTATTTTCTAAAGAAAGGTGCATTCTCATTGATTCTGTCACCCTGGCCCAAAAAGGCTGAGCAATGTCACAAATTCATGACCCAAATCTGACCTCTAGAGACGATGGTAGCGTTCCTTACAAGTGGACTAAAGCACAGATAGGCAAGTGTATTTATTGGTAGTTATTTAATAATGTTTACACCTATCTTGTTAAAGGTTAGCAATGTAAATAAACTGCTTCTTCGACGAGTGTCCCTGTGGGTGCACCACTCTAGATGTCCGAGCACCCTGTGCTTGATCTTGGAGGCTTGTGGTAGAAGTGCCCCATTGGGTCGTACATGCACTGTCGGCATCTCGCGCTGTTTTGGCAGTTAAACAGTGGTATGCGACCAGCCCTCTGTCAGTCCCTTCTCTATGGCCTTTGACTTGAATTGGACTCCACAGCAGCTCACTTACCTGTTAAAATAGATAACTCAAGTGTACTGTTACTTTGTTTAGTTATATATCTTTAAAATTATTATTCTATCCTTTCTAGCCTTCATACTAAAAAAAACCCAACAAATTCCCCCCCCACCCCAACCAAACAACCCCCACCCCCCTTTCCTCTTAGACTCTTCTCCCCAGAAAGAGAAAACACTTCATCTCTGCAGAACATTCCTGGCATCCTTGACTTGCCAGGATTTAAATGGTGCTTGATCTGCAGGGTCTTGATTCCACGTCTTGATGGCCTCTTGCAGTATGTTTGGTGCCTGGGAGAATCGTGTATCCCTCAGAAGTCCCTACACTGCCAAAAGCTGAAAGCAAGAACAAAGAAAGCCAGGGATCTCCAACTGAAATTACTACTAATGGAGAAATCCCTACGACCCACATTGGAACCAGCCCCAGGGTCTTCCCTGGATCAATAGTCACTCCAGGCACCCTCTGGTACAGAGAAAGTCACTGTGTTTGTGGCTAAGGATCCTACTTGTAAGACAACCAAAAAGTGCTCAGCCAGTTCTCCGGTAAAAGAACAGATGAAGAAAAGCCATCTTGCAGCTACAAAATCCTCACCGGTACCAATGGCATTGAGCACATCTTACCTGGGGACCTCAGTACCACAGTGCACCATGAGCTCCCAGAGAGCAACAGACTCTAGGAGGGCAAGCTCTCACAAGGGTACCAAGTCTAAGTAGAAGTACATGCTAACGTTACCCATGAAGCCAAAAGTACAATGGGCACCAAATAAGACATCAATGGTCCACTCAATGCCACCGCAACCGGTGCCTCCTAAACCTCCAGTACCAGGGACAACCATTACTGTAATGGCCCCATGCCCACTGGCACTGACGCTCCTGGTACCACAGCAATTTGTAGAACCTGGAGAGCTGGCTGCTTCATCAATGCCTGAATCTTCAGTGTTTTTGGTACCAATACCACACTGACCCACTTGTTACACAGTGACTGCAGATGTTCCACTGCTATAGAGTGGTGAAGAGGAAGGCCAGATTCACTCTCCACTACAGTAGCCTGAAGCTACCCAACCACTTCACCAGCATCAAGAATTCCACAATCACTTGCGATGACCACGGCTCCACTTCCGTCTGAGCTGCATATGGAATCAGCAGATGACTCGGAAGATTCATCAGATGAGGAATACCCTCCTCCAAAATAATCCTCATCTCCATATGGGACTATATAATGACTGCACCACCTAATACTGGGGACAACTTCAAACAATTCCATGACCTTTTTTTAAAAAGGTCTCTGAGGCTCTTAATCTCTTTGGCGGAAGTAATCGTCTCACCACAAACTGGGCAACGTTCTGCAGACCACCATATCAGTTTAGTTCACTACTGTCAATTGTGATTCTAGAGCCCACAAATAATATGGCAAACACTGCCCATGGCACCACCATCTTGTAAGCAATCTGATAAAAAGTATTCACTCTTTGCAAAAACAATAAAAATTGCTTTATTCACCCGGGACCTAATCCTCTTTTAGTACAGGCAGTCAACCAGAAGGGAAAATATTATGCAAAAACACCTTACGACAAGGACTGAAAGAAGCTTAATCCATTCTGAGCAACGATGACACTGTGCATGGATTATCTATAAGGTTTAAGCTATGAACTTTAAATAACAGAAGTTCCTAACATGTATATGAACTAAAAGGGGCACTCAGTTAGCTAATAGCATTAATATGCTGTAATTCTGTGTATGGACCAGTTGGCTAGAGGATATGTCGCATGGTATCAGTGGATTACACAGCTACTTGTTTGACATCAATAGCACCATGAGAATTGTGATTCCTGGATTCCCTTCCAGATTCTTGGAAGGTAGTATGGGCTAGTGACTAGTTGTCACTAAGTTAGGTTGTCAAGGTGCTCTTTGTTTCTTAGTGATTTGCATTTTGATGCTGCTCAATTCTGTGGTTCTGCATAATTGCCTTCAAAATACACATTGAGAAACAGCCCCATTTTACATTCAGCATTACCAAGTACAGAGGTTTAGTGTATTCAGCTGATAAAATAGTATAGCTAACTGGATGAGACTTCTGTCTGCCATATGACAGACCTAGCTTTTACTCCCACCTTTATCAGAAGTTACATACTTTTATCTTCAATGTGGAAGAGATGGAATTGTACTTGTCTACCTTCTAAGTTAGGAATATGGAACTTGTCTATTTCATAATCCTCGTTATTCAAAGACTGATATCTGTCTCACTGGAAGAAGTGAGACTAGATCTGTGGGTCCTTATTTCCCAGCATATCACTTCACACAATAGTGTAATGGCTAGCTGTTCCGGAGGACGATTTGTTTCCTTAGTGCCCCATCTGGGGATCTTCTAATTTTGATTGTAATATAATATGATTCTGAAGTTTCAGTGGGGCCTAAGTGTGTGCTGTGCAGTCAGAACGCCTGAAATTACAAACCAGCGTGTAACTAATAATAAAGAACCTGTGAATGGCTGTTTTCTATGGGTAAATCTGGTAGAATATCCTATGGCACCTCTTTGCCCTCTGGGATACTGAATTTCAGTTTTGATCTATATGGATATTAGAGTTGTTCATAAAATTTTTACAACTGTCACAAAACTACCCTCCCCCCCAATGTATTCTAAAATAAATGAACTGTTTCTGCTGAAACTTCCAAAACCTCCTGTCTTCTTCGGGTTGAATTCTTGATAGTCAATGTATATTGGCCTCATTATAAAGACAGTCACAGTTCTGAGTAGCTGAAAATAAAGAATATTAGAAAGTTCTAGGTATGATTTCTTCTCTGCCTCTAAAAAAGTGTGGAAGAGTTGGGGACTGCAGTACATTACAGGCCATTTAAAAAAAAAAAAAAAAAAACTTACAGCATTTCCCTACCACTTTCCCAATCATTTCAGACTGTAAGCTCTATGGGTAGAGACATGACTTTAAAAAAATGTTTGCCGTCATTCTAGGGCAGGGGTAGGCAACCCCCGGCACACGTGCCAACAGTGGCACACAAGCCCATTTGGAGTGGCACTCCCAGAGCAGCTCCTCTCTGTGGTGTGCCACCACCAAAAGGAGTGACTCCAGGTAACTGGGGATGGGGTCCCCAGACACGCTGCTGAGAGGAGCCCCTCCAGGTGGCTTCTATCCATGAATGGGCCATCGGCACCAGCTGAGGGTCGAGGAGGAGGGGCCAGCACAGGGGTCGGCAAAGGTTGCCGGTCCCTGTTCTAGGGACTAAATAAATATTTCCAGTCAATGGGAGGATGAGTTTTCCAACAAATAGATTAAAAGCATGGACTGGCAGGGAGGTGACTTATAAGCTTTGTCTAGTGTTAAAACTATTTCTGCTTTAAATATTTTCTTTTTAATATTTGTAAAGTTGATTTGTGTAGTATACACTTCAGCTAGAAATTGTACTAAACTTAAAGAAATGTTTGAGTTGAAAAGGTATATCTGCTTCAGAATAATTGCTCTTTTGAAGTATATAAACTGTTGAATTCAACATGTGCATTACATATTGGCCACTCTGCTTTAGATCAAAAGGGTTGACATCTGAGACAAGAAAAAGACCAACTGGTTAACAGGTGTAATATTATTTTCATATGTTTAAAACATACTTTAATTTTTCTCAAAGGCACTTTGTAGCTTTACTTAAATCTTGTTACTTGATAATGTTTTGTGTACCAAACTTTGTTCTAAATATCTATTCAAGATTAATTTTGATTACTATATCCTTCTCTATTTCCAATTTCCTTTTGTGCTTGACCATCTTGTGTGCAATTTCGCTAGAGGGCAGTGTGATGCAAGAAATATATGCTAAGTGCGTTATCTTGCCAAAAACCCTTTTGCACAAGAATAAATGTACACTTCATTTAAAAAAAACCTAAGCTGAGTACCTCAACTTCCCAAAAAGTTAAGAAAATGTGTTTACACTAATATACAAAGTTGTATATAAAAGCGGCATCTAGTTCGCTTTATGGAACCTGAAAATTTACAGATTTTATTCCCATATAGAAATTGCATTTGAAATTAAAGACTATGATTAAAAATTGGCACCTTTAACTGCTTTATAACTACAATGCAGTAGAAGACTACTGGGGACAGCTTCACTTGTGACATCAGCTAGACAGATAATCAGAGAACTGAATAAACTATATCTTACTGTGTTTTAATACTAGATATGCAACCAGAAGAGAGAATTCCTATTGAGCTGATAAATCAAAACATTGTCAAATTGCAGCTGTCATCAGAAAGCTTAGAAATGCTTAATTTAAGTGTATTAGAGTGGTTAGAGTTTCTGATAAAATACATAGCAGGCTTGCTGCTGTAGTTGTTAAATCCACTTACCTATACACATTTGTTCTCCAAAGACACTTGTGTGTTATAATTGATTCCCACTCTTTTTTTGTCTATGATCTTTGCATCTGATTATTTCCCAGCATCCTGAGCTCTGAGATGTTATGTTGCCTTGCTAATGGTTGATGTGCATACTTGGAGCCCCTGAAACTGTAGCATATACCAAATATAATTTTTCCACTGTTTACATTGGCCCCTCTCTACCAACTCAGTTTTTTTCTCCATGTGTCATTCCTCTCATATACTAAAACTTTAAATTCTTAAGGGCAGTGATTATCTTACTGTACATGCTTGTACAGCACCTACCGTTGTGACTGAAATCTGCCAAGTTTCCAGTTTTCTCCAGACTTAGGGATTTTCAGGTTTACCTGTGTTGAAATCCCTCCTGACTGCCTTCTTAGAATCTCACCTCTGATGAATAATAGCCAAACACATGCTACGTGTGGTTAGACACATCTTGGTTCCTAAGCAAGTTCACATATCCAGTGTTCCCTCCCCCTCCCTGTGGTCCCTTAGTCAGGTATGGGAGAACAGCTGAATGTGCTGATGGCTTACCATTATAAGAGTGAGGAGCAGAGCAACCTGGTATATGTGAGGGGCAGGATCCCGGGTAATGAACCAGACCAGCACGTGCCATGCAAACATCTATTAAAAGTTGAGCAAGATTAATGTTGAACCTATATGGTGGACAGAATATATCCAGGGTAAGATTGGATTAGTGTAGAGATGGTCCCTGGGGGGTATAGAATATATTTAGTGTGTTATAAGGTGGAGAAGAATATCAGAAAACTGGGCATGTACAATTGTGAAGGAGTAGAATTAATTGAGGGCTTGTTTGGAGCCACTGTGGGGGAAATACAAAATTACTGACTTGATTACTTAATTAGTGATCTGATTTGGAGTATGAGGGTAGAAGGAAGAATGAAATAGTGTTAGAACTAAAGAAATCATGCTCATCTAAAATTCATTCTCTTCTCCCTGGAGATAATGTTTTCTTCAGAGCAATTGAAAATCAATAAAGGCGTACAGGAGAGAATATCTCACAATCCCAGCCCAAGGGAGAGAGGTCAGCAACAATTATTCCATTAACACAAATCCGAATTCTAGTATTTGGTGATGGCTCCTCTCCTTTAGTGTGGTCAAAGTTATCACAGTCATATCTGTGGTAGAGTGAGTGTGGCAGGTATTTATTCCTTAAAGCTGCAAACTGGAAAGCTGTCTATAGGCATCAGTAACTCTACCCATTTTAAATTTAACTTGAATCTACTTCGTTTAGGTTAGCTGAATTTGGCTGTTTTGCTGATCTCTGAGGCTTCTAGACATTATTGCTATAAAATGTGAGGAGCATTCAGGAGTTTTCATATGCTTTTGTTTGGCTTTTTGGCAGACACTCCACCTTTCAGTTCCATTTTTCTTGTCTTACGTAGCTTTATCTGGTCCTCTTCCTCTCCTTTTCCTTGTCTGAGTAGCAGCCCTCTGGTTTTAAGAAGTGTGAATGCAAAATATCCCTGCTGGATGGACACAATTGCTCTGTTTTGCCTCTGGGCAGACTATGGAACATCTGAATGCAACATCTGTTGTAGGATGACAACTTTAATTTGCTATTACTGGATGAACCCTTTGGACTTTATTTCAGCATATATTGATAGGCTAAATTCAATTTTCCCAATCTGTTTCTGGTTGAGTACTGCAACTTCTCTAATTCTAACTTGTTTATATACCTATGGTGCAGTCTTCTATGCTAGTATATATGATGCCAAGTGATATTTAATTTCTCGCTTAGACATTCTTAGATCCCCTTTTGCCCCAAATCTTAATTTCAGAGGGTGAAATACATTTTTTTCTGCACAAAGCCAGATGATTTGAGATTTCTGTGGGGTGGTTAATGGCAATTTTGGTTGAGAGTATTCAGTTTACTCACCAACCTGCAAGTATTAAAAGTGCTGGAGTTCAGCACCTCTGTATCTGCTGTTGCAGCTTAGACTCTACTAATGGCAGTGGGCTACTCCACTCCCTGTGCACAGGACATTTGCAGACACTGTAATCGCAGATATCATGTCCCTTCCCTAACTTTCCCACTATGCATCAATCTGTTCAGAGACCAGTCGTCCAAATCATGGAAGTGTGGACCCCTTGCTTGCGTGGTCAGCCTGCCCCCATTGATCACATCCATCATATAAAAGGAAGGGAATCATGCAATCTGTTTGTTGCACAGGTGAGGTTAACACATTGGGAATGCTCTGGGGTTTCTGAATTCATTTCATTCTGATTTTTGCTTTCTGTAAAGGAAACTAATGAGTGAACTGATTGGTTATCTTATCCACTGGTATATGCCTGCCCTTTACTAGTGAGATGGTGTAACAGCTCAGAATTTTGAGCATGTGGAATTCTGAAGTCTTGTACAAGATGCGTAAACCAAGTATGGGGATAAATATTCATGATTGATTTGGAGGAATATATTGTGCTCATATTCTGTGGTGAGAACAATTAAGAGGCAAGAACAGCAATTAAATGCACGTGCACACTGTGTGGAAGTTTCTGGAATGCACAGGCATGCCTCACACAATCACGGTCCTGGAAATGGATCGAAGAAGCAAAGGAAAGGAGTATTCTGGGAAGTAGAGTTCTACTATACATCAATGGTAGAACTATCTTCAAATAATGAAAAGCTGTTCTTCATCTGGATGCTAGATGTATAAAAGTAAACTTCTAAAACTTAGTTCCTTTTGTATGAATAAGTACTCATATTCCTTTATGAACTGGTGAGAGACGGTCAATCTACCGGAGACCCTCTATGGATGAGTATTGGGACTTCATTTGAAACAAAATGTTAACTCAAAATGTAAGCTTCAGAGAAAGAGGGTGGGATTATGTACTGTATCTATGTGGATTGGGGGAAGGAAGTTGGTATGGGACAATGCAATATGAAAATGTTGAGTTGAAAATAGATGTGGCAACCCACCCAGAAAAGACAGTTGAAGTTTACAAAAGGCTGAATGTTTTTGCTATTCCTTTTTGTTTTGATCAGGCACACTGAATTAGCACGTATGACATGAATGACATAGAAAAGGATAATAGTGGCAAAAGGGATAAAACCAAGATGTGATCGCAGCTTTGGAGTAAGGAGCTAGGCAAATGAATTCTCCATGAATTAACAACACCACTGAATTGTAGAAGTTTAGATTCTTGTCTGCCTAACAGTAGTTTTAACAGTCTTGGGCAGAAGCATGTCTGTTTTTCTTTTGTACAGTGCTGTATGTGATGCTTTATAGATTGCTACATGGGTTGCTATTAAAAATAAACACTTACTGTTACCTGCCACAAAGACCTCAGATATTTCCTGTTCTGTCTGAGAGCATTGTCTGATAATTGAGATAAATGTTTTGTTCTCTGTGGTAGCCACTAAAAAAAAACAAACAACAAAAAAAAACTTCCTTGCCCTGGAAAGCTTATAAGCTAAGTCAGAAGCAGAGGGAAGAAATCCACAAAAATCTTTTGTTACTAAAGGAGGTCGTGTTGTGGGAAGATAATATGGCTGGTGAAATTAGTGACACGTGTGTTGAATGTTTTACAGGTATTTGGGGAGTGCATCAAAACCTTTTGGGGGGAACACTAGCCTTTATATTAAACTTTATATTGCCTCAATTTTATCAAATTTACTTTATTTGTAATTGACACTGAGTTTGATTATGGTGCGCATGTATATTTAGGGGATTTGGTGGTCATTTAATAACAAAAAACCTGAGCTGTGATCTTAGAGGGAACAAACTGATATTTCAGATGAGGGCATGTGAACTGCTGGGCCTGTCATCCACTACAGGCTGCAGAGATTCTCAATGCTTAATTTATCTTTATGGTCTTAAGCACGGTTATAGCATCATTCACCACAGAAGTTATTGAGGCAGATGTATATAGAAATCATTCATCTATTATTGATACTATAGAGTAGCTTGTATAATTTAGCTGTCATTCAGAGGCATGAGAATTCAGTATTGCTGTATAATACCATAAGATGCAGAATAAAATGAATAATTTCAATGACTTCGCTTGTGGTGTTTGTACAGTAGATCTGTAGATCGTTAAAGGGGCATATGTAAAATCATGTAAATTGGCACCGGTGTTGGAAAAACAAAGTGCGGCTGGATTAGATAGATCACTACCCATGCTGTGTGTGTTTCTTCTCACTTAGTGATGTTAATAATAGGTGCAATTTACATGTAATTTACTAGTGGTTACCATGCAGTGGTGTACAAGATACATTTATTTCCTTTTCCATGCTAGAGGGATATTGCAGTATCTGAGATGCTATTATATCTTAACTAATGCTAAATGTTGGCCGTTGGTCCAATGTATATCATGCTTTTATAAGAACTGTAGAGAATTTATATTACTTCCTGTTAAGTGTCCTTTACTTTTTAGCAAGCTTTTACTTTGTTTTTAAATGCTACCAGAGTACATTTTTACTTGCAGACTCTTCTCATCATTTGCCTTAGGCATTTTGCAGAGCACTCCATGCGCTGAACTTCATATAAGTATTAGAAATGTAGAAGAGTGAGGATTATACTAGGAAAACATTTCGAGAAATAAAACTCAATTCTGACTTGTGGTAAATTGTTACCAAGTATCTGAAGAGTCTTTTGAATAATACCTATAAACAAAAAATAAAGTTTTGACTTGTATGAAAATACTAGACTGACTAAAAAAAATCTGAAGGTTTAACATTTGGGTGACTCAGGATGTCCTATTTGCAAAAACATGGCATGTATACTAACTCATTCTCGTACACTACTGGATTTTTTGCAGTGTTATGAAAATATGATGTCTTGCAGACCTTTCAGTGTATTTAAAAGGACAAAGAAAGAACTTCTTTAATAGGCAGGGTTAAAGTATTCACAGAATTAGAAGAGGGCTGTGGTTACTAAGATAACCTTAACTGTCTCAGTTGGTTCATATACAACCATTAACCATTCTGACCTTTGTACCCTTTATGTAACTTTCAGATGAAAATGAAATATAATTATTTTTCTTCTGTTTGTCAAAGAGTTCCTTATCATAATGTAACTTCTACTATCCTTTTATATCGGGTATGGGGTATGGAGGGAAGGCATACAGGTAAAATATGAGGAAACTAAAAAAAGAGAGCACACGAAGAATCTTGTGGCCCTTTTAAAGACTAACAAATTTATTTATTGCATGAACTTTCATGAGAGAAAATCCCACTTCCTCAGATGCTTTGAAACAAGTTTTGATTTACATTCTCTATCATTATTGGCTCAAGAAGAAAACTAGAAGTAACTCATGATTTTCAGCTCCATGAGGAAGACATTAGCCTTTCTTCCCAATCAAAAATCCTTTCTTAGCTAATTTCAGTTTTAAACAGTATCGCCATACATCTTAGCAGTAAAGGTCTTCATGTTCCCTTTTTATTTTCATTGAAGGACTCCAGAAGGTTTACATTTCATATCTCTCAACCCCTTAATAAAATGGATCAGAACTAGTATTAGTGGCATGAAAGGATGAGTAACATTATTCTTAAGATTTTGTAGACAGCATAGCATAGCAAATACAATCAAAACATCACACTGTCTGGATCTATGAAGCAGGGTGGCATATTGATTTTCAAGGAAATTAGTCTTGACATTGTCAAAGTGTACAGTGCTAATAGGTTGCTCCTTTAACAATTTGCTTTCAGTCTTGTTTACCTTTTTATGGAATTTAGCTTCCATTTTCTTCAGATGTTTTGAAGTTAGTGTTATCTCCTCCAATACTGTCTTTTTTTTTCCCCCCAGGCTATTCAGTGAAAGAAAGAAAAATTTAAATTGTGAAGTCTTTACCAAAACCAAATGAACAGCTTGGTGTTCTCCTGCAGGAATATGTTGAACTGGAAATATTACCAGCTTTCTGACTCTCTGAGACGTAGATACAATGTACAAAATACAAGTTAATCACATAAAGAATAGTCTAAAATTGGCTTGCATGAGAGCCTGTGAGGATCTCTCCTAATTTCTTTAGCACAACAATCTTGCCTTCCCGTTTCTCTACATATGCCAATCTGTATATGTTTGTATGTTCAGATTTTGTCTCGGAGGGCAGTATTTCACAACCTTTCAAGTAGCAAGTACCTCCAAACATCTGAACACTTTAAGTTCCCCAACACTCAACTGCCTCCCAACTGGGTCGGGAAAGCAGGTTGATGCCAGATGCACCCCCAGTCAGTATCTGGCTTACCCCCCAGGGTATGCATACCACAGGTTGAGAAACTATGTTGTAGGGGACATGTACACTCACAGCAGTGTCTGGTTTATAGACACTGCATACTGCCTAGAATGGTTATAAATAATATAGATGGTAATGCAAGCTCAAGTGAGTACTGTGACCTGACCCCTCCCTTCCCCCCCCCCCAAAAAAAAAATTATACCACACCACAACTTTCTACGTGCCCAAGCAGTGCTTCCCACACCAATACAGCTTGTTTTAGCAGTGTCATGGCCCATGCTTGGAGCCTGGAGCGCCCAGTGTAGTGAAGTGTGGATGCAGCCTTCCTTTCACTGCCATGTATATCTACACACGTTCTGCCTGTACTCTACATGCTTCTGTAAGTGTAGATGTAGCCCTAATGTGAAAAACATTCTCTCATTGTATTGCACTTGCTTGTAGTATGTCCCAAAGAACTCTTTTTTTGGGGGGGTAGGGTGGGGTGGGGGGGGAGTTACCACTTTAAGACTAGCTAGTGGTTCTGAGCCTTGGTTAAAATTATAGTCCTGGAGATTGTCACGCAACTTTTCTCAAAAATAAGACAGTAGTTAAATGATTTGCACTGCTTTGAAAATCTCAGCTGAATACTTCTAAAAATGAATAAACTTGGCTTTGCTAATTTGACTTAGCTTTCCTATGTATTAATTATTTCTTTGAATATTGATTGGGTTTTTTTCTCTCAGAGATGAGCAGCACCTTTAACTGAGGTTTTCATTTTTTACAAGTAACAGAAAGGGGCAATCACCAACAGGACTATCTCTTCTTGTCTTGTTTTGTTTTTGTTTTGCACTTTGTATAACTCTTTTATCCTAAGATTTCAAAGTGTTTTATGAACTTTAGTTAGGTCTGTTCCTGTGGAGCAGAGTAGGCATTCCTACTCTGATGATGTTAGCCATCTATTTTGGTAATAGGATTTGGGAAAATGTTATTCTTATGACGGAAAACAAGATGATAATGTGAGGTCAGAATGAATTTTCAGTAGTGGCTTAAATGTGTAATATAATTGTATGGTGGTTCTGAAACTTTTCTGGAATTATAGGGCATCCAGAACCTTAGAGAATTTTGTCTTCTGCATTCTGTTGCAAAGATTGGTTTTTATGTTCTGATAATGCTTAACATAATGAATTCCACTGGAAACAATACATGAATGGTGAGGAAGAAGAGAACGGGGAGGCACTCTCTGGATGTGACATGTAGAAGGGTTCCAAGATGAAATCCTGTGTGTTTCTGTAGGACAAGTCTTAATTACTTTTTTGTTTTGTTTTAGGCTTATGGTATGTCTGCTTTGCCTCTAAACTTGATAAAGGGAACTAGAAGTGCTGCTTATGAACTGTTGGAGAACACTGAAGATATTGAAGAAGTAGAACAGCATATACGAAGGATTAAATCAAAGGTTTGGCGTTCTGTTTGTTGTACAGAATTTCAAAAATCTCCATTAATAATATTCTTGAGCTCCCCAGTTCATTGTGATGTGATGTGATGTTTGGATCACTCATTTTCACAATATCAAATGGACAGAAGTTAATACTATTCTCCATTCTTCCAAAGTTAGGTGCTCTCAACTTCTTGTTTCTCTCCCAGATGGTAGATTCCTTTCATGGGTGGTGGCTTATTGGGTCAAAAAAAACCCTAAGTACGGTAACAAAAAATAGCCTGTTTAACTTGTACACTAGTGAATGCCTCAGGTTACTTTCTGTGAGCAAAAACAAATAACTTGATAGTGTCAGTTGTACATGCTAGGAAAAACGAAGTCAAATTTAATTGGTCTCAGAACAAATGACCAGAATATATTGAGAGAGCTGTCACTAAGTATATAAACTATAGTTTTGTAGTTGTACTTATTAATCACATTCATCTAACCAACAGGTATCCTGAATGTGGTGCTAGAAAACTTCTAGGAAAACACTGATCCTCTCTCTTCACCACTTGGCTTCTAAAAGAAGCTATATTTTTTAAGGGGCATTTATGGTGAATCCAAATTCCTTGGTGGTTACTCCCAATTATGTTTTCCAGGAAAGTTTAAATAGACTGTGATTTCAGCAATGAGAATACTATAAAATTAATATTTGTTGCCATAGGCAGGTATGTGGAATTTGGTTTTATGTGCAGATTTTATTTTTATTTCACTTTTAAACCCAGCTTTTTGTGGAGTAGAGTTTACATCACTGTTGACCTGGTTGTTGGCAATTGCAGCAGAAAGACAAATGATTAAATAACCATGGAAATTGAACCATTTTTCATCCCTGTAGGTGGTCCTTCCAGGTCAGAGTTGAGGCAAATGGATGGAACATTTTGGGATAGCATCTCGTAAACAAAGGGAGCTCTCAATCTTTTAGCTTTCAAGAGCACTGACAATACTGAATCCATTTAAAGAGACTTCCCATTTTAATTTTTTAGAAGAAAATTGTAGTTGTGTAAAACAATTAGTAGAAGTGCTGCAACCTAAGACTTCACCATAATCATGTTTAAGGATTCTTTTTATTAAAAAAAAGAAAAATCATTACATGGATAAATGCATTTTTAAATTACTTTTTGTATCAGATAAGTTTATAGTGGCAAATTCAATCCTTGAGAATATTTGTTTTAAGTAACTTGTAATAAGAGATGTATTATCTGATGTTAAAATCAGCATGTTCATGGGTTCATATATTACCTGATTCCTTTTTTAGATTTATTGTTTACTGTATGCATACAACTCAATGGTCATTGATAAGTATTAAATTGTATATTTAGCTTGTGTACTACATATAATTGAAGAGATTTATTAAAATACTCACACCCAAATATTCTGAAGATCAAGGGAGTTAAATATTTTTAAGGATTTCAGGCATTGAAATCTTCAAATATGGATTTGATTATGTTTGCGGTTGGTGAGCTCAGCTGGTTTAGGGGACAGTTCTGATTTTTGTGTTTTGGATATTTTTATGGTGAGTGCATTCTTCAGAAAGTACTGCTCTTAGAGGTATTTGAAAAGAATTGAAATGTAGCTGACTTTGTGTTGACTAGAAGAAAAAATGGAGAGCCGGGAAGAAAGTATTAAAAATAGAAACGGGCTAAAATGAAATTAGTCTCTTACAAACTGGATTTACAGTATTGTATGCAATTCTGACTTCATAGACATGTCAGAACTTGTTACACAAGATGCTAAATTTTTTTCTTACAATTTTCACAAACTGTTCCATTATTTTCACACATCCGTTTTTGATTAACAGTGCAAAGATGGTCGCCCTTTACCAACAAGGGACAGACGGACCCTACAGCAACTTGAAGAGAGGCTAAGGACACTTCGAAGGAGAGAGAGACATCTGGAATTTATTGAGAAAAGCTGCTGGACAAAGTTCTGCGGAGTTCTGCGACCTCTAAAAGTAAAAAGCAAAACAGGATCTTTCTTTTCCTGTGTGCTTCACTGTAGAGTGACTATTTCTGACTCTTTTTTCTTTGCCATATAGCACCCTGGCATAAGACTGTTTTAGAAATAGTTTGGTAATAGCAGTTTATTATTTCTTTGTTTTGTTGGTTTGGGTTTCTCTAAATCCTTCATTTTAAAACACAATGATTAAATGTCTTGAAGCCAGTTGGGTGGCTATCACTGCATATTAGGTTATATGTAGCAGAAGTCTTTTACTTTTAAACTGTAGTTTGCTTTCTTGAAATATGTTGCATATTTTTATCTAACTAAATGTAGCATATCTTACCCTTTATTACTGAAATGTGCTTTCATAATATCTTGGAGGGCATTCCAATATAGAAGCTAATAGCTGCTGTAGTTTGTGTAACTATATGTTTTCTTGTGCACTTTTCCACCCAACAAGTATTCTCAAAAAAAGAAAGGAAAAAAACTCCCCCAAAACTATTGAAATTAATCTTTGCCTCTTATGCAGATTAATATGAAGAAAGCATCATTAGTGTTTGTGTTCAAGCATAAAGACCTGGTAGATATGGATTCTATAGCATATTAGAAACCTCCCAGATTAAATGTCAGCTCTTTCTTGTCCTGCAAAGAAGAAATAGTCCTTGCAACAAGTTACTATGGCTCATGATGCCAAGAGTCAAGGAAGAGAAGAACTGAATCACTGCCTCATGTTCCAGTCTTCTATGCCTTGTCTTGTTGGAAGCATGGGGTCCCCCTCATGTTTTCCTCCTCCTTATTCTGTCTTCCCCATGCCTAAATACAGAATTAAATAGAAATCTGAGCAGAAGATACCAAAAAAACCCCAATAACCCTATAGTATGCACTACCAATATCATTCTCCTGGGGTGAGGTCTGCAGCACGTATGCCCTGCAGCCTTCCTGCTTGATTGTAGACACTGATTGTATTCCATGTTGGCCCTTCTTTTGAAGAAGTAGGTACACAACTTTGTCTCGTGGCTTCATCTGCCAGCTCTAGCTCTGAGAAGCTTGTGATTTCTTGCTGGCAGATTAGATTCCATCTAATTCTCCTTTCTCAGATCTTAGTGTTCTGTCTTCTCTATTGTGAGTGCCTTACACCTTTAGTTTCGAGGTCTGATTCTGTGGATCTTTCTGTCTGGTAGTTGAGGGTGAGAGCCACAAATGTCTAGTGATGGTCTTTCCCACTGGCATGAATGTAGTAGCATTGCTTCCATGTATTCAGTTTTTATGGAGAGTGAGGAAAGGATTTCTGTAGGAGCATTCAGTAGCCTGGGTGGGCAGCCTTTCCCTGTTTGGGAATTTGACCTAGTCCTACCCAAGACTCTTCCCCCCCAGAAGCATTCTGACTTCATGGCAGTGTTCATAGCAGCTTTAGGGTTAAACACCCCAACATTTTACTCTCTTCTACATAGCTGTCTCTTAGCTCTCTGAAGCTGCTTCCCCTCTTTAGTGTCCTGCCATCTCTCCAGAGCCTTCCATTTAGCACCTAAGTACGGTCTCTAGTCTCATGCTGCCTTCTCAAGCTTTGGATCTCAGGACTACTGGCTTTTCTTGAATTTAGGATGATCCAGATGATTTAACAGCTGGAACCCCAGAATTTAGAGACATGAACATTGCTGTGTCATTCATATTCTAAGTTTTGGGTAACCTTGACATTTTTAGCATCTTTAGAGAAGTCTTGAAGGATTCTTATTCATGAGTCTGCTGTGTGTCATGAAAGGGGAAGTGCTGTCTTATCTCTTCCTTCTTTTTTTTAAAGTCCCTAGAGGTAGCAGCGATAGCAAGCAGATCAAGAAATGCTATGCTGTTGGTTGTGCAGTTTTTAATATCCCTAACTACTGGCCTGGGAAACTTTTTATCAATTCCTCCTTGATCACAATAAGCAAAGGTGGCCATGTGCTGCACCTTCAAGCAGCCTCAAATGTTCTCTTCCAGTACACACGCACATCCCCCTACCATTCCCAAATGCTCACTCCAGCTTCCCCTGACAGTGTGCACTATTTGAGACTTGAAATATGGTCCCCTTGTGGGGGTAGTGCAAAAAGCCAAGAATTAACTAAAAGACTGGAGGCATCCATGAAAGACATAATAGAGAAACAGGAACTGGGTTGTCATAAGAGTTCAATCCCTTCTTCTGAAGAATCTTTTTGTTGGTGGTGGTGGTGGTGGTGTTGTCTGTATTGATAGACATACTTGCTAACAGGCATTTTGAAATAAAATGCTAAATAATTGAAACTGGCTTAATTATGCAGAATTGAATTTTAAATTATTTTGTGCAAAATTTTAAATTTTTTGGTGCAGAATTTCCCTGGGAGTAATCATGATTATATCCACTTACCTTCTCCAATACAGATTCTTCACCCACTCATAAGCTTGTCTCAAACTGGAGGTATTAAGAGTCCTAGAAAGCTAAGAGGGGTTATGGTGACAAGCTCAAAAATAAGAGTGAACTTAGCTGATTTCATTTATTAGAACTCTTAACAAACTAAAGAAACACACTTATTTTATTGTGGGAGCCTTTTTGTTGTTGTTG
This sequence comes from Pelusios castaneus, assembly GCA_007922175.1. Taxonomy (NCBI): domain Eukaryota; kingdom Metazoa; phylum Chordata; order Testudines; family Pelomedusidae; genus Pelusios; species Pelusios castaneus. The sequence goes on from ML685883.1 coordinate 3,376,369, forward strand.
GCAGGGGGGAAAGGCTCTGAGCCTCGTAAGTAACCATTCTGTTTTGCTTTCTCTTCTGAGAAGTCACTAAAGATTAAGTATAATTTTATATTGTGAAGGTCTTCTACCAGGGAAAATCATTTAAAGTGTGAGTGGATTCCTTTTTGTTCCTCTGGATTATCTGAGGAAGCTGGAGGGTCTAGAATGAAGTTTTTCTTTCCACAAGCTAAATAAGATGTTAGTTTCATAATAAGTATTTTCACTGAATAACATTTATTCTATATTAAATGCTTGATTTTTTTTTTATTATTATTATTTTATTTACAGGATGCAATATAATCTAATCTTAAGCATTGGTAAGGGATTTTATAAAATAAAAGTTCAGTCATGTATATTGTTAATGTATTTTCAGGCTTTTAAGAGAACAGCCTGCCTAGGATGTTAGCTGACACTGTGGGGTCTCCTGAGAGAGGTTTAGCAAATAGACAGTCATTTCCTCCTAAACATCTCAGAAGCAAAGCAAAATAAATAATCCCTTTATTGAAGGTGAGAACACAGCATATCTGTTTTCAGAGCATAGGAAGACAGTCCCCTTTCCTCAGGACAGGAGAAACATTTCCCAGAAGAACTTCTAGAATCTTGTCTTGTGCACTGTATGTACCCGTTTCTTACTTCCATTTGCTTCCTGCTTAGGTGGCAGACCATACTTAACTTCAAATGGCAGCCCTTGTTTTCATGACATACAACACACACTACATGGATTGGGGATAAAGTACTTCCCTCACTCCAGGGATGAATGACAGAGGTCCTGAATATAGTATATGTAGACTTTGTCCGTTGTGTTTGTAAACTTTCATTTATACATGTTTTAGTATAGGAAACTCACAAGACTTCTACAATCTTGTTTATATTCACTTTGTTCTATTTATCACAGTACTTGTAGATTTAGCTACTAGATGCTGTTTTACAGAAGCTTATACAGTACAGCTTGCATAAATGAGCAGTGTTACCTCAAGTACATATTAAAAGCCAAGTTATAGGAACAAAATATACCAAACAAAATATATATGTATAAAATTAATTAAAAGCTGAATCAAAACTGTAATATACCTTTAATCTTGCTCTAGCGTTTTGCAAAACCTCAATTCAAGCATATAATCCAGTGGGGGTGGGAAGGAGTGATTTGAAAGCTTCTCTACTGAGGGAACCTTATGGCTGGTTTTAAAACCTACCCACACAATGTATCGAAAGCAAGCTGACTGACTTGCTATTGCAATGCTCTGTAGATTGAGGGGCAGTTTCTAAAATAACAAGATTCTAGTTTATTTGGGATTCTTAAAAATTAAAAAATGTAATAGATTTTGTACTTGTAGTCTCATTATTTCTTTTAAAATCCACTTTAAACTACAGTATTTTCATGCTGAGTTTTAAATACTTCTGTACAAAATTTTACACATTAGAGGTATTGTGTACTCTTGAGTTGTTGATGAATTTTGCATCTTTGTTTGGTAGACACCTTTAACTTCTTTGAGTTGTTAGCAAAATGTAAACTGAGAACCTTTTACAACTGTGGTTTTATTGGTATTTAGTGTACAAATCCTGAGAATGAGTCCACAACTGACCTATCAGCCCCACCCTGCTACACATGCTGTAGGCACCAAACTTTGAGTGGGTGGGTTAAGTGGAGAATCCAGTTCAGTTAGAGATTGAGTGCGGGATCAGCAATTGTCACTCTGCAAGAGGCCTGGCTGGGTTAGGAGTTGTTTGAAAGACTTCTGCCTGCTAGGGGCTCCTTGTGGGTAGTTAGGCCTGGTGTGTGACTGTTTGATTTGTCACTAATGATGTACTTCCTTGAAGCTGAATTAGTTTGATGGAGGTAGTACTCTGCCTGAATAGGACAATTGCTAAATAAGACCTTTTGTTTCTTATGTAGAACTGGGAACCTCATGGTGATTTCTTCCTGAGTCCATAAATGACGAGATCATATCTCACCAGGATAATAAGATGTGCTGAATGTAGTTTAATAAAATGACTAGCATTTGTGGGCCTCTATTGCAGTAAACAATATAATGAACAGGTTGTTGGAGAAAAGGGAAGGATGCAGTTAACGAGGAAAAAGATAAAATGAATAATGAATGCTATAGCTAAAGTTAGACTATTGGATGAAAAGTAATTTCAATATTTCATTTTTCTGTGATTAAAGACCTGTTACAGAATCATAATCTTGATGCTTTGAAGTTCAGTATTTTAAAATGGAATTTTGTTTTACAGATGTAGTCATATTCTCCTAGAATCTGCAGTGAAAGTCTGTTTACATCTTAAGTAGACAAATAGCTCATGAACTAAGATTCATTAGCTTCATTTTTAACTTGTGTGAAAGGATACAGTTTTGTTCTCGTTATATTTCCAAAAATGCATGCTGCTTGAAGGAGTGTTCCATATGAATGTTTACTTTATTTAATGGGACAGCAGTTGTAAAATTTCTTCTTCTTTGAGGGGTGTCCCTGTAGGTGCTCCACTTTCAGTGCCTGAGTGTCCTGAGTTTCAGCTTGGAGATTTGTGGTAGCAGTGCTCGTTTGGGTCACACATGTGCTATTGGCGTCTTGCACTGTTTTCGGTGGTTAGATAGCACAGTGCAATGAACCGTTTCTCAGTTCCTTCTCTACCACCTTTGTCTTGAGTTTGATAGATAAATAGTTCATAGTTTAGCATTAATTTGATTAGATATTTACAGAATTATTATTTTACCTGGTCCTGCTTTCATACCCTAGGGCAGGGAGGGAGGGCGGAGAGGAAGAGAGACAAACAACTGTTTTTCTCCTAAGTTTACTGGTTCTGTACTCTACATATAAAGACTTTTAATTCTACAAAACATTCCTGACATGCCTGATTCTCCAGGATTCAAATGCTGCCTGACATTCAGGCTTTCTATTCCATCTTCTGATCGTCACTCACTGTGTTCAGTGCCTGAGGGAATCAGTATATCTCAGAAGTACCCACACTGTCAAACTAAAAGCCAGAACTAAAACTACTTCAAATGGTGAGATCCCTAAGACCTGCATCAGGATGTTCCCCAGAGCAATGGTCACCGCAGACAGCTTCCAATACGGAGCTAGCCACAGAAGTGGTGACCAGTGAGTCTAGCCAAAAGAAAACTGAAAAGCACTCAGCCACTTCTCCAGTGAAAGAAAAGGCGAAGAAAAGCCATCCCTCATCTACAAAATCCTCAGTGTTACCAATGGCACCGAGCACATCTGCTCTTCGGACTTCATTCCTGTTATGTGCTATGTGTTCCCATAGAGCACAAGGCCCTAAGAGGGTAAGCTCTGAGAAAGGTACCAAGAATAAGGAGAATTGCATAGTACCAGTATCCATGGAGTCGAAAACACAAACAACACCAACCAGGTTCAGCATTCCATTCTTTGCCACTGCCACCTGTGCCTCCCAGACTTCCAGTACCTGCATCAACTATTACTGTGCCAACTCCATGCCCCCTGGCACTGACACTCCGGGTATCAAAACAGTTTCTCAGACTCAGACACCAGGCTGTTTCAAGTGTTGTCCCTGCGGGTGCTCCACTTGTGGTATCTCGTTCCGTGGCACCCTTGATCGGAGACTCTTCAGCAGTAATGGTGCAGGCAGCGCACACGCCGGCAATGTCTCAGAGTCATCAATTCAGTTAGGGATTGAGTGTAGGAACAGCAGTTGTCGCTCTGCAAGAGGCAAATTTGACTGCGGTATGGGCCGTAAGAAGAACTTGAAAGGGCCCTTTTCATCGGGGTTCCAGGGTGTTTTTTCTCTGATTACACTTCAGATATACCCAATTTCCAGTTTTTAGGGTATGACACTTCTGATTCAGGGAGACCGGCAATGCCTCCTTTACCTGTGAAAATATTCTATGGAGACTTTTGGTTAGATCCAAACAATACTGAACAGCCTCTTCATGTATGAAATGTAAGGCTTTTGGGGTGTTAAGCCCATGTGGCAGGGGCATAGATCTTCCCATTAGTATTTCATGTGGAGTAAAACCGATTTTTCAGATTAGGTGTAGCCCGAAGGGACATAATATAATGGGTAGGGTGTCGACCCATTTTAACCTGGTAGAGGTACAAACTTTAGCTAGTCTTTTAAAACCCTGTTTGTCCTTTCTACTTTTCCTGAGGTCTGTAGGTAGTAGGGGCAATGGAAGCGCTATTGGATCTTAAGGACTCGGCATACTTCAGCAAAGACCTTCCCCGTGAAATGGGGACCCCTGTCTGAATTCAATCCTAAAGGTATTTTGAATTTTGGCACAAATTCTTTTAACAACCATTTCACTACTGCAGCTACATTAGCTCTGCGGCAGGGATAGGCCTTTACCCATCCCGAGAACATGCATACAATTACTAAAACATACTGAAAGCCATTACACTTAGGTAGCTGAATGAAATAAATCTGCATATTTACAAAAGGGGCCCTATGGTGGAGGCTGTGCTGCCCTCTTGCTTTTACAGGCTTACCCACATTGTAGGCCAAGCAAATAGGGCAAGAGGCACAAAAGGCCTTGACTCGGCTGTGCAGGTTTAGAACAAGCCAATCTTTGGCCAGCAAGGTGGCCATTGCTTCCTTACCTACGTGTGCTAGGCCATAAGTGATTTAATAAATTAGGCAGGAAGCTTGATGGGGCAACAGGGCGGCCATCCCTGTCTTGCCATATGCCATCCAGGTGCAAGGTGTGCCCTATCCTCCTCCATTGAGCCTTTTCAGATTTAGGGGCCAAATTTTGCATAGTGCCAAGGTTTTTTTTTCCAGAGATCTCAGCAGGAGGAGGCACTTATTGTATTAATAAAGCAGCCTGGTCAGCCCTTGGCTAAAGCATTTTCCTTACTTGTTTTATTATTTTTATATCTGTGTGCAGCACAATACATGACTGCTATCTCACCGGGAAGTTGGACTGCCTCTAGGAGGTGACCTACATATAGACTGTTCTTAATGGCCTTTCCAGAGGAGGTTAGAAATTTCCTCTCTTTCTACAGCTGCCCAAAATCTTGCACTACCCCAAAAGCATATCTAGAATCAGTATAGACATTTACTCTCTTTTCCTTAGCTAGTCTGCTGGCCCTTTCTAAAGCAACTAGTTCAGTGATTTGAGCGGATTTCCCATTTTTTATCAGGCCACTTTCCACCACCTCGTGTAGGGTGCAAACAGCATAGCCTGCAACCAATTCTCCTTTTTTTTTTTTTCTCGTTGACAGGAGCCATCGGTATAGTACTCTGCGTCTAGGTTGGCTAGGGGCACGTCTTGCAGATCAGCTCTGGGCCTTTCAAACTGTTGCATGACTTCTTTGCAAGAGTGATCTTCACCGTCTTCGACCATAGGCATGAAAGTAGCTGGGTTAAGGATATTTCCCTTTTTTATTCTGATATGTGGTGAGGAGAGTAGAATTGTTTCATACCTGGTAATTTGAGAGGCTGACAGGTGCTGAGTTTTGTCATTGAGCAGCAAAGTGGCTACAGCATAAGGAACTCTGATAGTTAGGTTTTCTAAAATCACAGAGGAAGATTGTTCCACCAATAGGGTAGTACAATGGCATTCACAGCTCTCGGGTCTTGGATGAATCTGTGAACAGCTTTTTCAGACTTTTTTCCACTGGTAGGATGCGCGTGTTGCATGGGCTCTTGGTTGGGACTGTCAACCTCTGCTGTAAAAGAGTCTTCACCATGGGTGCAATTCCTTTTTCTGACTCTGGATTCAGTAGATATTGCTGCTTCCAAGGTAATTACTTAGTTGGGTTCACTTGAATATTAACAGGGGTAGCACTCAGGATTCTCCCTACTTCATTTTTATGTTGTGCCCACAACTGGTGTGGAACTGCTTTTAGGAGTTCGGTGTGCCTCATCTTTGCAACTTCCAGGTAGTCCGGTTCAAGGTACATCTTGTGAAGGACCGCCAAAACTTCAGGCTCCTTGGGTGCGGGGACTTCTAGATAGATATCAGCCGGGGTGCAATAGATGATACAACCAAAGTTGCAGAGCAGATTGCGTCCTCATAAATTTACTGGACCGCTAGTGCTAAGTAGGAAGTCATGCTGTTCTTCCAAGGGACCAATCTGGACTTTAGCAGGCTCTGAGATCGAGTATTGCTCCATGTGGTTGCTTACCCCTACAGCTTTTACAGTGACTGCAGTGGGTTGTAGTAATAAAGTCCTGTACACTGAGAGTGGATCTAGGAGCCCCGGTGTCGATAAGGACACTAGTAGCGAATTTGCAATGGAATTGATGAAACATGAGTTGCCTCTGGGCTTTGTCAGTAAGTGTCATTGTAGAATCCTTGAGCTGCTGCAGGCTGCGGTGCTGGTTGATCAGTTGTGGTGATAGTGGCTGCTGGTGGAGGGGGCTATGCCGACTGCTGTTCTGGGCCCAGAGGACTAAAAGGTCTGTTGAGGCATTGTGTTTTCCAATGGCCAGGCTGCTTGTAGTAATGGCACAGATCATTTCTGGTCACCCCTTGATTTGATTGTCCTCCTCGCAAGGGTCCTCTGTTTCAGCCCCTTCCTCCTTTCATAAATTCCAGATTTGAGGCCACCTTCTGCTTGTTTTAGTTGAGCCATCATCAGGCGAGTTTCAAGAGCTTTTTTCTTCTTCTTTTGATTTTCCTGGCAGTGGGTGGCTACTTCAATCAGCTTCTCCAGGTTTTGCTTTTGCCATCCCACACAATTACTTTTTAACAGTTCTTGAACCTCAGGTAACAGGCCTTGCACAAAGACACAGTAGACATCTAGCCTCAACCACCCCATCAGTGTCAAGAGTAGCACAATCACCTTGGACCATGACATCTCTACTTCCATCTGAGCCTCGTATAGAATCAGCAGAGGACTCAGAAAGATCCATCAGACCAGGAAGATCCACCTCCAGAACTATCCTCCACATCTTTAGATGAGACTATAATGTCTGCACCACCTAATACTGGGGATGATTCCAAACAATTCCAGGATCTTCTTTAAAAGGGTCTCAAAACATCCCTGAAAGAATGACCTTAGTCACACCACAAATTATGTGAAATCCTGCAAACTGCCACATTAGCTAAGATTGCACTATCAATCAATGATGCAATACTAGGTCCTACAAAAAGAATATGGTAAAAACCTGCCATGTCACCACCATCCTGTAAGCACTCTGAGAAAAAGTATTATGTCCCCCCCCCCCCCCCAAACCAGAGAATACTTACTTAATCACCCACCCTATACCTAACTCTTTAATAGTACAGGCAGTCAATCAAAAGGGAAAACACTACACCAAACTACATCTTATTACAAGGACTGGAAGAAACTAAACCTCTTTGGATGCAAGGCATGTTCTTTCGCCATATGCCCATTCTGTATTGCCAATTATGAGAGCCTACTGTCAAAATACACACGTACAATCTTTTTAAAAATGTCAACTTATAGTGACAATCTGCCTGAAGAGAAGACTAGTTTAAAGCAAACATAAATGAGGCCCACTTCATCATCCAAACCATATTGCCATTCACCCATCACACAGGAAACTCCTAAGATTCACACTGAGAACTCAACATTTCCAATACAGAGTACTCCCATTTGGCCTATTAACTGCTCCAAGAGTCTTCTCAAAAGTCCTTACAGTACTTGCGTCACATTTACAGAAACATGCAATCACGATCTTCCCTTATCTGAATGATTGCCTCACAAAGGCGACCAAACTAAAAAAAGCAGCATATGTCACTCATAAAGCGACACATCTATTTCACTTACAAGGACTACAAAAGTCCACACTGATTCCTCTTAAACTGGAATTTGTTGGGGCGTCCCTCGACATGGTGCAGGGCCAAGTCATGCTCCCTTATCACAGATTCATCAACCTGAACAACCTTATAATGAAGTCAATGACAGCCCTCAAGTATCGACCAGAATGTGCCTACAATATGGCTCCATCAACTTACATTGTCAAAAAGGACAGACTCCATATGAGAATTCTACAGAGCTACAGGCATGGCTTTGAATAGTTCATATCCCTCACCATCACAGCCTCAACACACTACTTACAATTCCAATCAAAATAAAAGAAACATTAAAATGGTGGATCCTGCCCCAGAATGTATGCATTGCAGCTCCATTCTCTTGGGAGATTCCATCACTAGTAATCTCAATAGATGCTTCCTTAATAGGATTGGGAGCACACCTACTCGAAGACAAAATACAATGTTGATGGTCCAAATCAGAGACGAACTTACACATATCTTCTAAAGCTGAGAGCAATATGAAATGCTTGCAAATACTTTCTCCCACTAATCATGAAAAAATCCATCAGGATCTTAACTGAAAATGACATACACTTTCTACATCAATTGCCAGGGAGTGCAAGATCGCATTCTTTCTGTAGAGGTGATTCACCACTGAAACTGGGTGCATGAGGTACAATATAAACACAACAGCAGCATATCTCCGAGGTCTACTAAATATGACTGCAGATACATTAAGCAGTTACCTTTCCCGCTCATGGTCCTGTAGAAATGTATCCAGGAGCTCTTAACAGGATATGCCACTAATGGGGTTTCCCCTCGGTAGACCTGTTGTTGACAGATCGAAATACCAAATACCCACACTACTGTTCCAGAGCAACCTGGGGTCCCCAATATTGGGAGATGCTGTTCTCCTCAAATAGGCTGAACCACTTACTTATGCATTCCCACCAATACCACTACTAACCAGAGTCTAGCACAAAATCAAGAAAGACGAGGTCATGGTCCTGCTCATAGCACCAACATGGCAAAGGCAAACGTAGTTCCCTTATCTCATCCAGGTGACGCTGTGCCCTCCTTACCATCTCCTATAGATATCAGATCTACTCTTCCAGGACTCGGGACACGTTCTCTATCTGAACCTGACAATCTTGCATCTCAAGGCATGGTTGCTCCATGGTTCACTAAAAAGGATGAAGCCCTTTTGGATGTGGTAAAAAGATATTTTAATCAATTGCAGAATACTAACTACCAGGAAATAATACACTTACACATGGAGGAGATTTTGCACCTGGTGCAACACTAAATCCTTTTATTCTGCTTTTTCTAAGCTATCACAAATATTAGACTACATCCTAGAACTAAAGAAGATTGGTCTTGCCATGAACTCCATAAAAGTACACTTGTTGGCCATCACTTTCTTTCATGATGAAATAGACAGCATGATGACATTTGCCCACTCTATAAACAATTTGTGAAAGGTTTAAAGAATACTTACCCTGACATCAGGACTCCAGCTCCCACCTAGACTGTTGGTTTCTGTTGCAGAATGATCTAAAAGCCAAACTTTAGCTAAGCAGAGACTTTCGAAGTGGCTATCAGACTGTATACACTTTTTATCAGATAGCACAACAGCCCCCAAAAGATATACATAAGTTATGCTTAGTAAACGAACAGCAAGATCTTATTCAAAGGGATAAGGCACTATGCCACATTTATTGTGAATACAAGGATCCAAAAAGCATTCTGAAACATATGTATTGCATTTACTCTTTCATACACAAGTTCTGCAGAAGGAGATAGTTACCAGCCTCAGTGTTGCTCAAGTCGAACCACTGGCTGGGTGGATGAGCTTGAAGGTGGAGCAGGATTCATGTGACACGATGCTCCTTGGCGTTTCAGAACAAACCCATAGTCTTTCATTTTCTTCACCCTTTTCATAGGGCCCAAACTACATGCAAGTCTGTGAAAACTGCTATGTCATATTGTTCCCATGTTTAATGTGATGATCTATCACTCACAGATGTACCAAACATAATGATTTTACTGTTCTGTTCCTGTTCCAAAGTTTATCATGCTGTGTCCTTGGGGAGGGGGGATGTTTCCTCTTTTGCTCTTTGCTGTTAATTTTTCTTTCATTCTTCAGCCATATGGGTCCTCGTTGTCTGAGAACCGGTACATCTTCCCCCTTGCAGCCTCTTATCACTTTTTAACCTCTATTTACTTTTACGCTTCAATCACACAAATAGGTACACAGGTTTCTAATATTTTGTTAAGCAATTAACTCATGAATCCTGAAAAAGACAGGAGAGATTATTTCCCCTGCGTTTGCAATCTTGGGAAATTGCTCCAGATGGCACAGTGTTGTTCTTTTGCATTACAATTCCAATAAACAATTCTTATCAATGGCTCTGTGTTCCTTTGGCTTTCAAAAACAAAATTTAGCAAAGCAGTTTGGTACCGACCAATATTTAGAACTGTAAGGCTTTACAGCTTAAGGTCACGGCATGTTACATTGCAAAGATAGTCAGCCTAGCTGGCCTTCTTGTAACCCTTTATTTGCTACTCAAATTCAAAATCTTACATTTAGAATGTTACTTAATGTCAGGTAGGCCTATAAATTTACACACACACATTCCACGAGGACGCTTTCAATAGCAGTAGCCTTCCTTAATAATGTGTCTATCACAGACATTTGTAGAAAAGTCATATGGTCATCACTGCATACTTTTTCCAAACATTCCATCTTAGAAAAGCAATCTCCTTCAGATGCCCTATTAGCATTTACAGTTGTAAGAACAGCATATAACACAGCTCCAAAGCTCCTCCAATTCATCCAGGGATACTTATTAGTCATCTAAAGTGGAGCACCCAGAGGGATATTCCTTGAAGAAGAAAAGGTTACTCACTTCGTGCAGTGATTAAGATTCTTCAAGATGGTTATGTCTGTGTGTGCTCCACTACCTTCCCTTCTCCCCTCTACTTTGGAACATTTTGTACTCTGTGGTAGAGAAATAACGAAGGGACAGTTGCTCTTTACCAAAATACATCCCAAAGTTTTTAGATTTGGTAGTTTCCCTTCTAAACTGCAGTTCAAATTTAATGTTGCATATATCCATTTCAGTTGTGAAATGTTCTGGCTTTGTATGACTAATTATATTTTTTATTTTGCTACAATTTATGCTATTTCATGATTGAGATTATGCTTCTGCATAAGATAATTCAGAGACAAGGGGTGCTACTGCCTATTAGTGGAGTAGTCCTTCACACAGAGAATATGTTGTCATAGTGTCATGGGTACCTGAAAATAACTTCAGTGCTGTGAAGACCATGTTGTTTATAGTTGCTGGAAATGATTGAGCTAATAGTCCCTGGGTTAAAAAAGGGACCTGCTGGCAGGTCAGTCTCCATGAAGATGTTTTCTACTAGGGAATACTCTTTTTCCATTGGTTCTTTAGAGCATGATTTTAATTATCAAGGCATGCCACAGGTTTTGTAGAAGAATTGATGAAATTGAGTAAGATTGAGAATCATTAGTTTTAATATTTGAAAGATTCTTAATTAGAAATCTGTTTGTTACTGATACTTTGTGACATGACTCTAGATAGTAAAATGTATTTGCAGAAAGAATATTTTAATATTTGAGAGTCCCAATGATTCACATAGTAGCTTTTATAATCGGGGAAAAATGCAGTTTATAGCTGTGTATATTTATCTGAGAAATCTAACTGTGCATGAAAACCCTAGAAGTTGTCTTTCTGTAATTGCTTTTATAGCTGTCATAATTCTAAAGACTTCTGTATATTTGTATACTCTTTTTAATATCTGTAATCAAAATATCTTACATAAGCGCAACCATTTCAGAGGTTTTTAGAGCATCCCTATTTACAGGCTGAAACCTTTACAAGAGGTAGGAAACTCCTGTGTAGTTATGCAGTCTCTAGATAAGAAAAAAAGAAATTTTAGGACACATTTATAATTTTTAATAGGAGTATAGTAGAGGCATAGTAACCAAGATGTTTTCAGATTAGTGATCTGTCCTAACACTGAAACCTATTAAAATGAAGTTCCAAAGGGGTAGCTGTGTTAGTCTATTGCAGAAAAACAAAGCATCTTCAAAGCATCTGACGAAGTGGGATTTTCTCCTACGAAAGCTCATGCGATAAATAAATTCCAAAGGGGTAGCCGTGTTAGTCTATTGTAGAAAGACAACAGAGTCCTGTGGCACTTTTAAAGACTAACAGATTTATTTATCGCATGAGCTTTCGTGGGAGAAAATCCCAGATGCTTTAAAAGTGCCACAGGATTCTGTCTGTTTTTCTACTAAAATGAGAGATCTGAGAAATAAATCTGATTTAAGGAAAGATGTTCTTTTCTTCTGTAGAGATCTTCTTTACATTTAACTTGCATAACATCTTTTCCCTCAGGTACATAATAGGTTAAAGCATAAAGTTTGTTAGATAACCATTAAAACAAATATTCAACTGTATCCAGTACATAAGGCCCAACTTAATATCTATATTAGACTGCTCTGTGAAGCTGTTACCCAAGGATTAGAATTAAATTTCAGTTTGTAAAAATCAGCTGTTTCTACTATTACTTGTAGGTAAGTCAAACACACAGCCATAATGGAAACTTTCCAATGTAGTTTGTCAAATTTTCTCAATTTTTTTTTTTGGAAGTTCAGTGTAAAAACTTTGTTTTCTTATGACACTCTGAGCAGAGTGGTAATTGGACAGAAGCTCTGTAGAGATGAATGAATATGGAAACTGAAACCAAATGCATTTTACTTTTGAGCGGGGTCTACTCACAGATGGGCTGGGGTGCACCCATTTGAACAGGAGGCCCACCAACTCCAGCACCCGGCAGCAGTGTGAACTTTGCTGCTGCGGGGCTGGCCAGCAGATGGCAGGCATGGCCAAGAGCAAAGCAGAGGCGCTGGCTGGCTAACGCTGCAGTCACGCCGGCAAAGTTTGTGCTGCTGTGGTGGGCAGGCCTCATCATACTGCCATTCTCCCTCCCTCCTCCCATAGCTCTCCTTGCTCATTAACAAGTTGTGCTCTGGCTCCACTGGAGTGTCTCGGGGAGGCTTCCAGTCACATGACCAGAAGCTGCCCTTGGTGAGACCTACCTTGCAGTTTAAGGGAATTGGCCAGAAACTGGGGGTTGGCTACGCCCCTGCTTCTGAACCCTGTAAAATTGTGTTTCTCTCTGATACTGATTATCCAGCCTCTGTTCTTTCTGCATCATTTCCGTTTCATTGTGTATTGGTCCCTCCATGCATGGATTAATCATCAGAGGTAGTGCACGTGCCCTTGGCCTTTTTGCATTCCCATAAGGGCCCACATCTCGTTATGCTGACAAGAAATTAACTCAGATAACAATGTAAGTGTCTGTGGGGCTGGGGAGGAAGAAGAGAATACTAGATCTTTTTTTTTAAAAAAAATTAACGATGTTGTATTAATAGATGGATAGTCACCACAATTACTTTCTTATTAGATTAGAAACAATCAAAGGGCTATGTCTGATCTTCTTTTACCTTGAGGTCTTCGTGTTTGCAGCCATGCTTTTTTTGATCCTACCAGAAACAAAATAATTTAGTATGGAGAACAAATTGACCTGCTACTTATGTTTTGATTTTGGGGAAAGCTTTGGCTTCAGTTTTATTTAGAATTATGGAAACCTTGGTTGATTAATTCATATTAACTCCCATTCATATTGGTTGATTAATTCATGTGACTAATTGCTGTATAAATGGGATAAAAAGCAGCCTGATATTTTCCTCTGTGTTAACAAGTTAGAAAGGTCTAACAATAACTTCCAAATCTGGACCTTGCCCAGCTTCTGAGGAAATTATATAGGTCGGAAAAACAAGCATAAGGGAATTGTCTTTGAAGAAGTAACTTGTATACAAATCCTAGAGAAGGTTAGTAAATCTAATTAAATTTAAGAGCAATACTAAGAACTGTCATAGTTGGAATCAAAATTAATACTTACTCTTCAGGAATACTTCTGTCTCAAAGAAAACCCAGAAGAACACTCAGTCTGATCACTTTCCCAAATCCTCATGTATAATCAATAACAATCATGCCATTGGCGCAGAAATGTGTTGCAGAAGTGTAATTCTTAATTTTGTCCTAAACCATTTTCACTATAATCAAGGATCAGTGTTTACTTGGAGAAGGTGATCCTCTGTACCTGAACCTCCTTACTCTTTTAATGACTATTATAGTAATTCTGGAGTATATTATTCCATAGCCAGATAATCTATATATAATATGCAATATTAAACAGGATGTTTCCATTTAGATGGCAAAATCATAATTTTGAGAAATTAAAATATTTAGGTTTCATATTATAGTGTCTATGCAATGAATTAAACTACATTAAGTATTAGCAAAAGAATGGAATTGTTCTTGTATTAGAACAATTTACTCTAAAACTTGCTTAAATTATAGAAATTTTGAGACATAGATTATTTTAATATACTTCTGTGTGGCACCTTGCATAATGAGGCCCTGTTCCATGTTGGTCCATCTACAAGTTGGGTCCTACAATGTTTTTCTCCCCTAAAACTGAATCTTTTAGTGAAAAAAGCTAATGTGGTCGTAGGATACATCAGCAGATGTATTTCGAGTAGAGATAGGGAAGTGTTAGTGCTGTTATACAAGGTGCTGGTGAGACCTCATGTGGAATATTGTGTGCAGTTTTGGTCCCCCATGTTTAAAAAAGATGAATTCAACTGGAACGAGTGCAGAGAAGGGCCTACAAGGATGATCCACGGAATGGAAAACCTGCCACTTTGAGACGAGACTTAAGGAGTTTGGCTTGCTTAGTCTAATCAAAAGAAGGTTGAGGGGAGTTATGATTGCTCTCTATAAATACATCAGAGGAATGAATACCAGGGAGAAGAATTATTTGAGTTTAGCATCAATGTGGACACAAGAGCAAATGGTTACAAACTGTCCACGAGGAAATAGAGGCTTGGCATTAAATGCAGGTTTCTAACCATCAGAGGAGTAAAAGTCTGGAATAGCCTTCCAAAGGGAGCTGTGGGGGCAAAAAAAACTGCCTTCAAAACTGGGCTTGATAAATTGATGGAGGAGATGGTAGGATGGAACCAGCCTAGTTTGGCAACTGGCTGATCTTTGACTACTGGTGGTGGATATGCCAGTGGCCTAAGAAGGGAGAGTAGATGGGGTGGGTTCTGAGTTATTATGGGGAATTCTTTCTTGGGTGACTGGCTGGTGAGACTTGCTCACATGCTCAGGGTTTAATTTATATGAAAATTTCATGCATCTATTTTAGAAATAGATGTACTCTTGCTAGAAGAAATTGAGAGAACAAGTTTTCTGCTGTTCTAGGCACAAACAAGTTTTCATTTTTGTTTGTTTTTTAATACAATTTTAGTGTTAACTCTTAAAAAAAAAAAAAAAAAAAAAAAAAAAAAAAGTAGTTGTGTAGCACAGGTCATGACTGAGCTTGCCTATAATATATGCTGGATGACTCAATTCTATTGATCACTCTTACTTATAAGAGCTAAATTCATACATAGTTTTAAAATAAAACTAAAACTTTTCTAATCTGCATTTAAGGAGCAAAATTGAATATATTGAATTGATTGAAAAAGCACCAACTAAAGAACTTTACTTATAAGAGCTAAATTCATACATAGTTTTAAAATAAACTGGTGCAACTCATACATGACATCCCTTGTGCCAGTTATTTCGGGTGGGAGATGATGTGATGGACACTGGCCTGGCACCCAACAGAAAGTGAGGTGATATTGCTCCTCTTGCTGGGAATGTCGGTTGTCCACCTCCTAGGTTGCCCTCAGGTCCTCCTTTTTTTTTGCCACTGATCAAGGTAACATTTGAGGGAGTAGGGATGAGCATGGTTGAACCCTCAAGAGGCGAGTACCTCTTGATATTGAGAAGTTGTTCCTCTTTTGCATTGCAAAGGCAACTGCAGTTCACACACACAACTTTTGTGTGTGGGTTTCCCTACAGAGAGGTGATATGACCAAGGGACCAGCTTCTCTTCACAGGTGATACAGGAGTTTTCTTCTGAAGACCAAAATCCTTGAGAACCATCCACAGATAGTCTTGCAGAGCAATTGAACAAAGCCCACCATCCCTCCTGCTACCTCACCTCATGCTGTATAAATGCTACCAAAAGAAAAGCAAAACTTCAACTCAGTATTTATATGACCTTCCTTGGTTAGAATAAAAACAGAATTGTTTTGGTTTTTTTAAAAGGCATGAGCTAGCTTCATATTCATAGCAGTATTATAAATATAATATGCAGAAAAAAATGGAGATTCAGACTAGGACAGGAAACAAGGAGTAATGAGAAGGCAGCAAACTAGATCTTTTAGGAACAGTTGCTTTGTTACTCAAGTCTCTACAGCTAACTTATTAGCAGAAGTGATTAAGATCTGAGGTGGGTTTTTTTTGTTTGTTTTTTTTTTTTAAATTGTGGGGTGTTTTTGTTTTTTGTTCAATTTAGGAAAAGGGGTAGATTTCTGCCACAAAAGCTTTATCTTCCACTCAGTGTAATTATATCACCCCTCAACACTGAGTATAACTCAACTATTTATGGGTTTTTGTTTGATGTGATTGTGGGGAAGTGTTGTTTCTAGTCTACAAATTGCAAACTGAGTCGTCGAGAAACTAAGTGGTTTAGTATCAGATGGAAAATATGTGGCAGAGCCAAAAGCGGTATCCAAGTCTCCTGAGTCTAGTTCCTTAATCACAAAGACTATCTTTCCTTCATACTTGCTTTTAAAATGCCACATACACCTTTGGTCCTGTTTTAAGGCCTTGTCTAAACTAGGAAGTTTTGCTGATAAAATACCATTTGTGTGAAAGGTATAGCACCACTTTTGCAACTTTTTTGTTTCAAAGGAGTCAGTGTGGACACTGGTGCTTTTTTCCTATCATGCTGAACAGCCTATGGAAATGTCCAACAATGCTAATCCTGACCATTCTGGTCTTCCATTTGTCTTCCATTGCTCTGCAGTAACCAGCTTCCTTTACCCCCATCCTTTAATTTGAGGGAATTTTTGAATTTTCTTTGTTCCAATTCCTGTTTGGTCAGTGTGGAGAGCTTACATCTTGTGTTCCCAGGTGACAATGGTGGCTCCTTGCAGCAAACGCTCTCCCTCCTCGAGCACAGTGGAGCTACTGGAGCTGGTCAGTATTTGGGGAGCGTCTGCTGTTTGGTCCCAGCTCTGTTGTAGCCAAAGGAATTTTGATACTTATGGCCAGATTTTTTGTGCCATGCAAAGAGAAACTATGAGAGGGACACGCTGCAAACTAGGCAAACTTTCACTGGGTATGAAGGATGAGCTCACCTCAGAGGTATTGTAAGGCAAACTTATGGTGAACACTAATCTTTAGAGCATCCTTAAGTGCAGCAGATGTTGTCTCTAGATTGATAGCCACAGTAGTTTGTCATGGGATGTTCATTGTGACTGCAGGGATCAAGTTTCCCTGACAAGCAGTTCAACAGATGAAGACCTCCCCTTTGAAGGTTCAGATCCGTTTAACTTTTAACTGATGCCTTAAATACTTGGAAGGACTCAAGGGTAACTGTGAGGTCTCTTGTAGACTGCCTGCAGCCTCCTAAAAACAAGCATATAAAACAACTTAGCGTCCCACAAAGATCATTTCTACTTCCATTTTTCCTCCATTGGCTCACCAAGTGCCCCAGAAAGAGAAAAGTTTATTAGAGGAGACATTGTGCTCCTTCAATTTGTATCTTGCAGCCTTCCTTATATCAAAAGCACCTATTTTGATGGGATCTCCATGAGAACTGAAGCAAATCTTAAGATCCTAGACTCTCAATTCATGCCCCTTGGGAGTCACTTAGCTTCTTTCAGATATTCATGATCTTCTGTCACCACAGATTTTGGATACAATAACATCAGAACATTCCATATAATTTCAATTTGTCTGTTCCTCTCTATCCCCACGTTTGCCCAGTTTCTCTTCAGTGACGCTTTTCACAAGTTTCTTTTGCAATCAAGGGTCATAATGCTATTTTTTCTGGGTAATAGAGAAGGTCCCATCTCAATACTAAAGCAGTGGGTTTTGCAGAAAGAACTTCTCTATCCCAAAAAAGGAAAGATTGAAACCCATACTGAACCTGAGAAAATTCATCTGTCAATATACAAATTTAAATTCAGGATGGTCATCCTGGCTTCTGGAATCCCGTCTCTGGAATCAGAAGACTGGTTCACCTTTCTTGACCTTCAAGATGCATATCTCCACCTGTTGATAATCCCACCCCACAGAAGTACATAAGATTCATGGCAGGAAATGATCGTTACCAATACTTCATTCTATTCTTTGGATTTCACCCAAGGGTTTTCACCACAGTATGGTATTTCAGCATTCCTAAAGAAAACCCATATTGGCTGCTATGGGAGAGATCTTATCATGTCAGAATCCATCTGCATCACATTTGGTTTGCTTCACTGTCTGGGGCTGAAATTCAAGAAAAAGAAATCAATCTTGAAGCCAGTTCAAAGACTAATTTATTGGAGCACTTCTAACCATTTCATGGCTTATCTTCCTCAGGATTGATTTGAGAAATAAATGGCCCTAATTTGACAGTTGGCTCCAAATCCAAATATTACCTTAAGGACTTGTCTCCCTTCTAGGACAGAGTCTCTTTTACCTTCATGATGGTACATGCCAGAGTACTCTCAATGAATGCATGATTGGTTAACTAGACATCATTTAGACCTGCCCCTTTAATAGTAATTATCTATGTGGAGGAAACCTGCAAATGCCTGCAGAACTTTGCCTCTTCTTCTCTGTCTAGGACTATAGTGATGAATGTTTCATGTTTGCAGGTGGATAGCACACATGGGGGACCTTTTAGTACAGGCCTTTGGATCTCAAAAGAAGCAAGAACACTCATCAGCTTCTTGGAGCTCATAGCTGTGCATAAGAGACAGACAATATAAATAGCGCTTAATAATACAATCACTGTATTCTATGTCAATAGGCAAGGCAGAGCAACGTCATCCCCCTTCTCTACTCTCCCCCCACTCCCACCCCTTGGTAAAAAGCCATCGGTTTATGGAAGCATGTCAGAAATCAGATTTTCCTGTTATATTTAATCAGTCTGCAGGACACTTCAGTAGGTTGCATGAGCAGGCACTTCCAGTTACATGTGAGTAGATCAAGAACTCCATTCTTTAGGGTATATTTTCATACTAGGGTTACCCTCAAGTGGACCAATATACAATACAAGACAAGTGTTGTGTTTCATTCCACGGGAGGCACTGGCACAAAGTTCTTTAGCTGGTGCTTTTTCAATCCCATGGTCAGTGGCCTTTTTTATCCTGAACAGCCACTCCCCCCATCCAGTCTCTTTGGCTATGTTTACACTGCAAGTTAGGTTGACTTAAGGAAGCTTAAATTGATCTAACTTAGTCCCTGTCCACACCAGGCTTTCATTAAGTTGACTTAAGAAAATCCTTAAGTCGACTTAATGAAAGCTTCAGTCCATGAGTGAAAACCTTTAAATCAGGACTGAGTGTTCAGTAAGATGTGCTGTAGTTCAAAGGTCTGATTAGATCAAAATGGCTCTTTCTGACTTCATAAATATGAATCTAGGGTAACCATTTTTGTTGTGTTCCATAGTAAAGACTGATTGTGATTTCTGAGGTTAGGGTTGTGTTTGTTCATCTTTGAAATGTTTCTTTTTAAGTTTCCCAGCCTCTCTCTAGTAATTGCAAGGGATTAACACCATATATAGAGCCCAGGTGATTCTATTTCCCCCCTACTTTCTGTAATTTTCTTTTTCTGAGATAGCAATTTGTGGCATCCTTGCACACTCTAAGTTTTATCTAAGGCTGTGACTTCAACCATGATTCTCCATCTTATTTAAGCACAGTTTGGACATGGGAGCTGGTTGTTGACCTTGATTTCTTTTTATAGCCAAGAAAATAGTGTGCAGGAAGAGTTCTCCACTGGTTATCGCTGGTAGGAGGCCACTTTGCTTGTATAACACAAATTAGACTTAATGGACTAAAGAATCTGACCTTAAAGGTTAGCTATTAGAGTATCCTAAAAATCCTTCATCTCTAAAGTGATTGGTCAGTTTCTTTTACCAAATTTCCCAGTAGAAGCATAGAATGAATTAGTTCATTTCCTGTAGATGTTGAGGGCTTACCCAATATCTTATATTTTATTCTTTACTAATATTTTCAAAATCTCGCTCGTCCTGTGTAACAGAATTAGAATATCCATACATTCTAACTGTCCTCTAAGATGGAGATTTTTTTTAAATCTAAAACTGCTCAATTTTTTATCCTCTTAACTGACTAATTTTAAGTGACTAACTCAAATTTAAATTCAGAGGAATTGAACTACTTCTCAAGACTTTAAATGGGTAAGAATATTGATTCTAAACAAAATTTAGGTATTATTGATTTTGCACTACATGATTATCTGTTAGTTTGTCTTTTAGATTGTTATAGCAAGAAGAAATTGAATGGGTATTGTAGTATAATAAAATATTTTGTTGCACATTGTATCAGGCCTTGAGGTACTACAATGGATTATTTATTTATTTTTTAAAAAAGGCAAAAAACACCCAGCCTTGTTTTGCTTCTGCTTTGGAGGCAGCATAAGAACAAGAATGAGGACAAATGCCACCTTAAGTGAAAGAATAAAGATTAAAAAAAAATGTCTAAAGCAACAACTTAAAAAACAAAACAAAAAAAACCCATCTGGGCTGCCCAAAATGTGAAGTCTTAGATCTATGAGAACCCTAAAGGGGAAGCTCCTATGCCCCCAAGAAAATGTTGTTAATATATAACTCAGATTGAGAGAGGGACTCTAGTCCCTTCTGTTGTATACAACCATTTTGTACAGAGTAAAAATACAAACACCTTTTAAAGACCATTTTTCATAATATTATTCAAGCAAAAAATAAAGCATAACCATATAAAATAGAAAACAAAATCTCTCAACATTGAGTCTTATCTCACATCCATAATGGTCATCCTTGGCATGTAACATCCACCCAGGTGACTGAATGATCCATGGTATAGTCAATCTTAGGTTTTAAAACAGTATAATTGAAAGGCAGTCCATCCTCTACCTATCTGCCTAAATCAGACTTTTTGTTTGGCCTGCAGCTTTCAACAATGCTATACTTGAAAATGCAGGAAATGCTAATCTAGATGATTGTAATATTGCCATGTATTATAGGACAAATACAGTATCCTAAATTTGTGTGGTGTTAGGCACATGTAAAAGTAAATAATTTTCAGCTATTTTATTTTAAAATATAATAGAATCATAGAATAATAGGGATGGACGGGACCTCACGAGGTCATCTAGTCCAACCCCCTGCTAAAAAGCAGGACCACTCCCACTAAATCACCCCAGCCAGGGTTTTGTCTAAGGGGGCCTTAAAAATCTCCAAAGATGGAGATTCTACCATCTCCTGAGGTAGTCCATTCCAATGCTTCACCACCCTCCTAGTGAGAGAGTTTTTCCTAATATCCAACCTTGACTTCCCCAGCTATAATTTGAAACCATTACTCCTTGTTCTGTCCTCTGTTACCATTGAAAACAGCCTAGCTCCATCCTCTTTGGAGCAACCCTTCAAGGAGTTGAAGGTTGCTATCGTCTTCCCTCAGTCTTCTCTTCTGTAGACTAAATAAGCCTAGTTCCTTCAGTCTCTCCTCATAAGTCATGTACCCCAGCCCCCTAATCATTTATGTTGCCCTCCGCTGGACTCTTTCTAATTTGTCCACATCCTTTCTGTAGTGGGGAGCCCAAAACTGGACACAGTATTCCAGATGCGGCCTCACCAGTGTCGAATAGAGGGGAATTATCACATCCCTCGATCTGCTGGCAATACTCCTACTGATGCAGCCTAATATGCCATTGGCCTTTTTGGCAACAAGAGCACACTGTTGGCTCATATTCATCTTCCTGATCTTCCTGTCCACCATAACCCCCAGGTCCTTTTCTACAGCACTGCTACTTAGCTGATCGGTCCCCAGCCTGTAGCAGTGCATGGGATTTTTCCGTCCTAAGTGCAGGACTTTACACTTGTCTTTGTTGTACCTCATGAGGTTTCTTTCAGCCCAGTGTTCCAATTTGTCCAAGTCTTCCTGGATCCTGTCCCTGCCCTCCAGAGTATCTACCATTCCCCCAGCTTAGTGTCATTCGCGAACTTACTAAGCATGCAGTCTATTCCATCATCAAGATCATTAATGAAGATGTTGAACAAAACCGGCCCCAGGATCGACCCCTAGGGCACTCCACTCGTTACCGGTTGCCAACTAGACATCGAGCCATTGATGGTTAATAATTTTTAACCAAGTCTGTAATTAAATTCTTTCACTGATTTGGTATCCTGTACAGACATCATGTTTAAAACTTAATAGTTTATATTTAAAATGAGTAACAGATACTATAAATGCTTTCCAGAAATAATCCTACATGACCCTTTAACTTTATTTCTTGCTTTATAGCTAATTTCTCTATAGTTTGTTTTCTCTATAGTTTGTTCTCTCTACCCTTCTGTCTGATGGACACTACACTTTAATATTATTCCATATGACTTTCAGGTTTTGTTGCTTGTTAGTTTCTGTAAGTTCTTTCATTACGCATTTACTACCACCTCTTATTTGATCTCTCCAAGTTAATGCCTTGACACCTTTCAACTTTAAACCCATTTTGCTACTTATCTGGCCATTTTGCAAGTTCTCTCATGTTCTCTTCCATTTCTATGCTTGCCTTGACTTGATCCACTGTTCCTCCAATTTTGTTAGTCAATTTAGAATTTGGGTCTCGTACTCTCATTTCAAGTTAGTTTATATGGATTCTAAACAGGATTTGACCGAGTGCCAAATCTTAAGGGACTTGGTTATTGCTCTCCAAAATGACGTACTAGTATTTACTAAATAACTTATACTATGATTTCCCACCAGATTTTATTCAGTTGGTTACCTTAGTATTCATTACCAAATCACAAATTATAATTTAATAGCCATTATCAAATTAATTGCTTTACGGCAAAGTGACTTATACCCAGAATCTGTCTTTCTCTTTTTTCTTGTCATCCTCATCAAAGGACGCCTCACGTCTGATATTAAGTTGTTCCTTTATACTCGTACTAGGAATGCTTGCTCACGTCAATTCCAAGTAGCTGTTTACACGTTGCGTGCATAGTTGTTGGAAGTATAGGTCAGGTCAGTGCAGGCACACTCTGGTGCGGTGACTCCATGGTACTGTTTGTAGGATCAGCTCCCAGACTACTGCACTAGGCAGCACAGAATGGGGAGGAGGTGATGAGCCCTGAGTGGTGGTAAACAGGCTAAGGAGTAGTTAGAGAAGCTGGACATGCACAAGTGCAGGGGGTTAGGTGCAGTGCATCCAAGAGTGATAAGGGAGTTGGCTGATGTGATTGTAGATCCATTAGCCATTATCTTTGAAAACTTGTGGCGATAGGGGAGGTGCTAGATGATTAGAAAAAGGCAAATATAATGCCCATCTTTTAAAAAGTGGGGGGGATAGTTGGGAAGGGGAAAGGGGGAAGAATATCCAGGAAACTACAGACCAGTCAGCCTCACCTCAGTCCCCCAGAAAAATCAGGTCTTTCCAGGAATCCCTTTCTGAGGTATTTGGAAGAAAGGAAGGAGATCAGGAACAGTCGTCATGGGTTCCCCAAGGGCAAATCATGGCTGAATGACCTGTGTTGAGATGACTGGCTAGGTGGCTGTAGGAAAAATGGTGCTTGTGATATATCTGGTTTTTAGCACTGTTTCCCACAGTATTCTTGCCAACAAGTTAAAGTAGGATTGGATGAATGGAGTATAAATTTGGATAGAAAGCTGGCTAGATCAGTGTTTCTCAACCTTTAGTGGACTGATGAACACCTAAAGGTATTAATTACTTTATGCAGAGCACCTGATGAAACCGTTCTCAAAAAAGCTGGTATATACCGGTTGAAATGTTTGTAATATTTGTGTATTACAAATTCCTATGAAAATGATTCAGGAAACCAAATTAAGTACAAGTTTACAAATATAACATGCATTCATTTCTAAAAATAGATACATAATGATTATGTACACAACTTAATACTCAATCTTTAAGAGGGATCTTGGGCCTGCATGTTTGAACAAAGTTCATCTATTCTTGTAGCAAGGTTCATCAAAGAAACCATGGAAGTTTATGTTCAAGCAATTTGATGCTGGTGGTAACAGAGGTAGGACATTTAAAATGCCCCAGCAGCAGCAAAGGAGCAAGGTGGCAGTGGACACTGATATGTGACTGACGCATTTTAAATCTCCCAGGTAAGCATTGGCTCACCACGTTACTGGCTTCCCCCTGGTGGGGAGAGGAAGGAAGAGGGGTTGGTTGCGGAACACAGACACTGTGTCCATGGAACACTGATGAGAAACACTGAGCTAGATCACTGGGCACAATGGGTCGTGATTAACGGCTCTGTGTAGCTGGCATCCAGTAAGCAGCAGAGTGCCTCCAGGCTTGGTTCTGGTGCCAGTTTTGTTCAACGTTTTCATTAATGATCTGATGGATGGAGTAGATTGCACCCTCAGCATTCTACAGAGGACACTAAGCTTGGGGGGGAATGGTAGATATGGGGGAGAGCATAGGGAATAGGATGCAGTCACTTAGACAAACTGGAGATTGGGCCAAAAGAAATCTGATGAGGTTCAAGTGCAGAGTCCATACACTGCTACAGACTGGATACCAACTGACTAAGAAGCATTTTGGCAGAGAAGGACATGGGAATTATAGTGGACAAGAAGTTGGATATGAGTCAACAGTATTCCCTTATTGCCAAGGAGGCTAACAGCATATTGGCCTGTATTACCAGAAGCATTGCCAGCAGATCGAGGGAAGAGATTATTCACCTCTATTCAGCATTGGTGAGGTCACATTTGGAGTACTGTGTCCAGATTTGGGGCCCCAACCACCTCATAAAAGGATGTGGACAAACTGCAGTCCAACAAAGGGCAACAAAAATGATTAACTGATGAACACTTGACTAATGAGGACAGGTTGAGAGAGGTAGACTTCTTTAGTCTGCAGAAAAGAAGAGTGAGGAGGGATTCTGGTGGTGTTGAACTCATCCTTAAGGGAGAATTATATGAGAGGGCTGCACCCTCGTTCCACCCCAAGTACATGCTACTGCAAAGGAGACCCAGTCAGGGACCAGGACCCCATTGTGGTAGGTGCTGTACAAACACAGAATAAGGACTTATTCCAGTATCAAAGAAGTTGGGCTAAGTATAAAATAAGAGACAAGTTAATTAAACAGTCTCTCTTCACATATCTTCCTATGTGTGTCTCTCTAGACGTTTAATACCTTTGTCACCAATCTCTTGAGATGATCTCTGCCTGTCCTTTCTCAGATAGGGTGACCAGAACCAAATACATTCATACAGGTCATGACTTACCATTTTTATGCTTACATAATGGTACAATATTTTATTTTCCATTTTCTTTACTAGTGCTTTGTTTGGCTTTTGATTTCATTTACTAATGTGATAAACATGTATTTCCCCTTTTTTAAAAACTGATCATTTAAATGAGGCACAGACAGCTCAGTGGCTATGTCTACACTGGGGAATTTAGGTCGACTTAAATAAGTCAACTTTAATAAGTTGACTTTAAGTGGACCTTATTAAGTCAACTTTGAGTCCACACAGGACTCCTATGTCAACTTAAAGTGGGCCTTAGTAACTCGACTTAGTCTATTCTAGACTCTCTAAATTGACTAGTTCGGTCCAGGGAGAGCCAGCTCCGCACGGGGCTGGCTCTCCCCAGGCCAGCAAGCCCCTGAGCGGTCTGGGGGAGAAGGGAGCGTGGAGCTCCGTTCTGCCCCGGACCACTGGGCTCCCTTCTGCTCGGGACTTCTCAGGTCCTGGGCAGAAGGGAACCCTTCTAGCCGGGACCCGAGTGGTCCCAGCCAGGAGGAAGAGCTGGAGACCCGCGCTCCAGCTACTGGCTGCTGAGCAGCTGGAGCGTGGGACCCGGGCTACGGGTGCTGAGCACCCGGCAGCTGGAGCACGGGGCTTCCTTCTTGCCGGGACTGCTCAGGTCCCAGCAAGAAGGGATTGTGGGGCTTCCTTTTTGCCGAGACCTGAGCATTCCCGGCGAGAAGGAAGCTCCCTTCCCCCGTGCCCTAAGTCTACTAAATTGACTTAGGGCATCCACACAGCTTAAGTCGGCTTAAGCTTCAAAGTCGACTTTATAGGAGGTTTTATAAAGTCAACTTTGAATATCCTAAACACGACTTTGAATTTCCTAAAGTCGACTTAAGCAGAAGTTTAAGTCAACTTCATTTACTAGTGTAGACGCACCCAGTGAGTTGCCCAGTTCACAAGTGGGTCATATCAATCAGAACTAGAACACAAGCCCCCTGACTTTTTCATTGCTGGACTCCGAACTACAACAAAGAAACTCTTCTGTTTTGAAGGAAAGACCTCTTAAAACAGGAAATAAAGGCAGCGTTTTTAATTGCCTATTCTCATTATCATTCAGCACATTTTTTCCTATTCAGAAATATCTGATGTTCAGAAATGTATCACACAGTAATTTAGGTTAATGTTAATCTTCAAGTTTCAAATTGCTTTGTCCAACTATACACTTAAAAACTAAGTCCATGGAAGTGAACTCTTCAGTGGTTCTAGCTTCTTAAATTCATATTCAAGGCAGGTCTCTACAGAATGCAGGGAATAAATTCTTTAGTTTATCAACAGTTTTACACAAGGAAGAGACATGAGTTTGTAAAAGCTAGTGTTATAAATTATCCACGCTTTCTAAAATCTCGACCAAATTAACATGAAATCTACTCAGGTGAGGTATTTATTTTGCATTCTGGTAAATAAGCCCATCCTATTATTTTAGACACAGAATCTTGCCTTTAATCTACTAATACTTGACACAATAGCTTCATGTTGTTTGTGCTAGCTTAACTAAATTGCAAGTACACCCTATCTTGCAACTGCAAAGTATATGGGGATTGGCTCTCACTTGTATATTTTCAATCTCTGAAAATATTTTTATCAAAAAGTTCACCTGATGAGAGTTGTCTACTATATGGAAATTATGATGTGATTTTTCTGGTGAATTCTGTGAACTTGTATTTTAATCACTTTCGGTAGTTTAGGTTTTTTGAATTTTTAGACAGCAGAATGTGTAAGTGGCTCTACTCTAAGCTTCTCCTGAAATTGTAATTTTCTTTTTTCTTTTCGATGTGCTGTTTTTATTTTTATTTCATGTTTTCTTTAGCTGGTGGGGTTTTTTTCCTAGTCTGTTCTCAAAAGATCTTCAGTGGTTTCAAAGCAATTATCCTTCCTTAGGTGACTTAAGTCTCTGAGTTTAACAATATCATTTTGAAAAATGAAATGGCACATGGCTTTGAAACATTAAACATAGCTTTTGCAATAGTAATCTCCCTTGGCTGAGGGGGAACTGGAAGTGTATTCTTGTTGCCAGAATATTCTTTACTGAAGGCATGCACAATGGATGTTTGAACCACGTTACATTATTTCACTTCTTATTAGACTTATCCCTGGTAAATGAGGCTTTCAAGTGAGTCCTTTTGGCATTTGTTTCACTTGTATGTAGTTTCCCCGTAAGGTATGGTTTGCCTATTTCGATTCTTTTCCAGGAGAGAGGATGATATGCAAAAGAACAATTACTAGTGATGGCACGTTTCCATAGTCCTCTCCCATATGGACCCAATATAGCAAGGGAGCAAATGAAGTCTGTGTTTCAAATTTCCTGTAGGTACAGCCAAGTCTACATTTGGTGCCTAGTTTAACTTTTCTACACTTTGTACTAGTGCAAGCATATCTCTTACTCTTTTTCGTTTCAGTGATTAATGAATATGTGAGCACTGTCAGCTTACTGCAACTACTGAAATTTAAAATATTTCGCATTCAGTTCCATGAATCAGGTCTATCATAGTGAGGCAAAAGTAATGCATTCCTTTTTGCCTCAGTTAATGCTAGCGAGAGAGGGAGATGCTATTTTAAGTGGCTAAGTGAGTACTCTTTATCTTTGTGAGCATTTCCTATCAAACTCTTCCCTCATTCATAAGTCATTAAAACATTTATGTGGAAAAAGTAGATGGAAGTGCTCACTAAACATAATGTCCTAGCTTAATTTGGTTAAAATATTTTTAACACATGAACAGCCCTTGATCAATAAAACTGAGCATAATATTTTT
The DNA here is from genome assembly GCA_007922175.1 of Pelusios castaneus. Taxonomy (NCBI): domain Eukaryota; kingdom Metazoa; phylum Chordata; order Testudines; family Pelomedusidae; genus Pelusios; species Pelusios castaneus. The sequence goes on from ML685883.1 coordinate 3,404,330, forward strand.
GTGTTTTTAATATCAACTGCAGAGAGCATTTCCGCTACATTATAATAATATATCTTTGTTTTAGATCACATGGGGAGTATTTTTCATCCTTGTGGCATTATTGTTCACCATTTCTCTCTTCCTGTCAAAGTAAGTATATTGCAATATCCATTTTGTAAACTAGTTACACAGATCATGTACTGTATATCTTCTCTAAGCTAAAATCCATTAGTGTTATCTATTAATCTTAAGAGTTGTCTGCTTTACTTTAGAAATGTTCTGCAATGGTATGTTTTTTTTAATGGCAAATAATACTTGCCATGTTCCTGTTACTGTGACAGTACTGTTATACTTTAACATTATATACCTATACTAAATTTGGATAAACTGGAACGCATAAGTCATTAAAATGTTGATTAAATAAAGATTGGTCAGTGTTTCTTTCTACTTAACTATCCTTAGTAAGAGTCTAAGGATGTGTGTAGACAAATGCAAATAAAGGGGCTACTTATGTGGCATAAAATAAGCATAGGCCTATATGCTTTCTGGGTCAGGGAAACTGTGAATAACACCTTCCAGTATTGAGCCCTCAATCTACTTTCTGCATGTTTAGGTTTTGCTTATTTCCATGTTTTGTGAAGCTTAGTGGTATAGTCAATTGGAAATCTAAGAAATCTCTAAACTGTTTATATTTTTAGGAAGTTGTCTGTAACTTCACTTGACCTGTCCCACGGTCCCCCTGTGACTTTTATAATTATTAGGTTTTTTTAAGGTTAAAGATCACCTTTCCTATTTTTAAAAATATTTTCCTGTTTCCAGTTATAAAGACCCATACGAACAAAAAGGAAAAAAATGATTAAGAGCTAGATTGTGGAAAGATACATACGTGTAATCTCAATGACTTCACATGAATTACTTGACTCACATATTAGTAGGACCAGACTATAGTTGCTAGTATGGAGGAAGTTGTGAGATTCACAAAGTGAAGAAACTAAAAAAGTTGTTTCTTTGAGTTATAATTTTTTGGGTGTTTGATGTTTTAAAAGTTTCTTAAAATGTTAAACAGAGTGTTTTTTACTGTGACATCCATTGAAACTAAAACATAAATAAAAATGTTGTACGAGGAGGAAAAAAATCTCATAATTAACCAGTGTTCCCTAATTACTGCAGCTTGGACAAAGCTCTGCATTCAGCTGGCATCAATTCTGGATTTATAATCTTAGGAACTAATCTGACCAATCCACTGAATATGCTTTTACCTGTTCTACAAACTGTAAGTAAAGATGAAATAAAATAAATTGGTGAAAATACCATACATAAAAAGATAGCTAAAATATACTAACATCTAGGAGACCATTGTAGATTAAAACATCTTGTAAGTCTGCAAGTCAGCTAATAATAAAAAGTCCTCTTCTAAGACTGCAGCTCACTTGGGCCTCAAGACTGAACATCAGTGAAATACAAAGGCAAAAATGGTGCTTAAAATTGCTTCCTCTTGTACTGCTCAAATTGTTGACCCTGCATGATGCTGTATAAGAAGAGAATGACCAGTTACATTAATAAAGACATCAGTGTTACAAAATGGCAATAATACACAAAGTATATTTATGTATTGTATCAATTTAAAAGTTATGACTTGCTAAATATGATCCTGTTTATATGCATGTATCATCTTTGTATCTCAATATATGAATATCGGCTGTGTATTTGTACGTCAAGCATGTGTTGTGTTCCTTGGTGACACCCCCAGGCAGACTTTTATATCAGGGCTAATCAGATATGTATTGATGACCTATTAAGGATACTGAGCTCTCACAGTGGGCCATTGAAGAGCTGAATACACCCAATGAGCCCTTCCAATAGATGTATCAGAAAGCACTGAGGTAATGGCTGACCAGTCATTCATCATGGCATGTAAGACATGTGATGAGTACGTGTGACCCAAAACCCATCCTTGGCCAGTAACTTTTGATACATCTGGGCTGAAGATATAAAATGAAGAGTATAACATCATATCTTTGTCCTCATTTCCTGTTTCACATCTCTGGATTAGATTTCTAACAAGAAAGCTTTGAACTGGGGAGTGAATGACCTTCCCCTCTCCCCCACTCCCCCCCCCCCCCCCCAGTTTGGGCAATCCAGAGAGATGTTTGGTTTTGGTTTTTGTTTTTTTTAACTTTTTTTTGTTTGTTTACAAGCCAGCAGATTTACATTGTGGGGCTGGATCACGGCAGTAGTCTCCAAAAATCAATTGTAGTGTATATGATTCTTTAACCATCTGATAATTATTACTTCAAGTAATCAACGTATCCATCTTCCACTTTAGGTATATCTGTGTCCCTGCACACAGATTCGTTGAACTGGTAGAGGAACACTGCTAATGTTGGCAAAGGGATTCCCTTCTTCCAGATGCCACCAGCAGCACTCCTCACAGTCAATGAATCCTTTGTGGGATGGCAAGTGGGGCACACCTAAATGAAGTGAAAATACAAGGAAAATGGTCACTTTCAGAGGCATACATACATATCAACCTTCTTGAGTTAGGATAGTCAGGAATACCTGCATCCTTTTCCTACTGCACAAAGCAGGTCTCCCATAAAAGTCCTCCTAGATGATATAGCCTGTATCTATTATGTCAATTGTGAAGGAGGAGCCAATTTGGTCTGCCTTTGCTCAGAAGCGATAACACTGTGGAACTGCTCTCATAATCTCCCTATCTGCAGTTAATCTACCAGGCACTCAGAATTTATTAGCAGACAATCTGAGCCAAAAGTCCCCATGTGATCGTGAATGGGAGTTGCTCCTGTTAGTAGAATCATAGAACAATAGGGTTGGAAGGGACCTCACGAGGTCATCTAGTCCAACCCCCTGCTAAAAAGCAGGACCACTCCCACTAAATCATCCCAGCCAGGGTTTTGTCTAACCAGGCCTTAAAAATCTCCAAAGATGGAAATTCTACCACCTCCTGAGGTAGTCCATTCCAATGCTTCACCACCCTCCTAGTGAGGAAGTTTTTCCTAATATCCAAACCTGACCACCCCAGCTTAACTTGAAACCATTGCTCCTTGTTCTGTCCTCTGCTACCATTGAGAACAGCCTAGTGCCCTCCTCTTTGGAGCACCCCGTCAAGTAGTTGAAGGTTGCTATCAAATCTCCCCTCAGTCTTACTTAGTACTCCAAAAAGTGTTTGCCTATTGGAACATCCTCCGTAGGCCTATTCACCACTCACCAGAACAGAAAGTACAAGTGGTGCTGCTTCAGAACTGTGATCAGCCAAAGCTCTCTGAGCGATGCTTTTCTCCTTCCCTGGAACAAGGGCCTTCTTTATGCCTTTTCAACAGTTTTCTCTTCTATTAGAGGTCCTGTTAAAGCTAAAGATGGACAGAGCCCACATGATCTTCGTTGCCCTCACATGACTGAGGCAGCCCTCGTATCCTTACCGGATGCAGATTGTGATGTACCCACTAATCTCCTTTCCAGTCATGTCAAATCTTCTCGTGACAAGGGGTGCACTATACATCCTAACCTGGGGACCATCTGCCTCAACAACATCCAGTATTAGCATGCTCGAAAGAGGAACAGAATTGGATTAAGTGCCAGGCTTGGAGCTCATCCAGGCATATCTCTTCAGCCATGGCATCTCTCCCTCATATTTTCAAGTATGCTCTAACTTTCAAGAAGTCTGGGTTTTCTCTAAGTTCCCACACAGTGTGTTTAGCGGCCATCGCAGATTTTACTAATCTATAGAAAGGACCAGAAGATGCTGGCTTCCTACCCAGGATAGATGTTGGATTGGAGGACTTGATGATCCATCATATCTAGAAGAAAGTTTGTAAATGTGCATAATGCAAAACAAGCAAGGAGTCCTGTGGCCCTTTTAAAGACTAACAAATTTATTTTTTTGCATGAGATTTTGTGGGTGAAGTCCCACTTCGTCAGATGCTATAAAATGGAAAACTTACAATATGGGAGAGAGAGCTAAATCCTGTGATTGCATTTCACTGCATCAGGTCAGATTACGTCAGCAAATCCAATAAATTGTATAGATTCAAACAGTATGGAACAATATTCACACTTTTAGAATCTGGTATATTCCCTATTTTTTCCCCGTTGTTAAAAAATAAAACCTGTTCAGCACTAAACATTTTGTGCAGACTTGTCTGAAGAGAGTTCAGAAGTACTTTAGCCAAACAGGAGATCATAATAATTAAGGCAATATTTAACCAGGAAGCTAAACAAAATGTTAACAATAGGAAAACAAGGAGAAGGATAAAATTTGGGAATACTATGTTACTGGATGTGCTGTATCAAGAGGAAGAATATGGAAAGAACTAAATATTGTGTCAACATTAAGGTGCTGAGGGCTGGAAGCATGAAGGAAGATAGCAAACCAAAATATTATTTAATATGTTGATAAATTCCATGTTTCCCTGTGAATAATATTTATTAATTGGAATTAACTAATCAATGTAATTTCAGATTCCTAATAAGTAATGCTATCAACAGTATTTTCGTAAAAAGTTTCTGTAAATTACATAAGAAATTGTGCAATATTTAAAACAAGTTTGTTTTAACTTTAACTTTGATACATTGTTTCTTGAGTAACATTGTATCGCTTACATTAACTCTTTCAAAGAGGTCTCCCGTGCTATTCTACCTCTGTACTTTACTCTAAGTGGAACTAAAAAGTTTAGTGCAACATTTGAAATTTGAATGATGCAATATCTAATTCAAGTTGAGGTGAACTCCAGAAAAATTCACAAAGGTATTCAATGTTTTTTCTAAATTGGACTGTTAAATGTTTTAGCTCTATTTACAATTTACTTACGTAAATTCACTTATGTCTTATGTTTTGGGTCAGGTAGTTTTCATTCCATTACAACTTTAAGAGCAGTCACTGAGAAAAAATGTGTCTGTATTCAGCATTCCATTGTGTTAAGAAATCTGGTTTTGAAAATAAGATGGTCAGCCACTCTTGTAATTTGATTGTTCAATATTATAATGTTTTTTTTCTTTTTGTTCTCAGCTTTGATATGTTAATATTCTTCTCTTTTAGGTTTTTCCACTTGATTATGTCCTAATTACAACAATTATTATGTATTTTATCTTCACTTCAATGGCAGGGATTCGAAACATGGGCATATGGTTCTTTTGGATAAGGGTAAATATTTATTTGCTAAAATTGAACATTATAAATTACTATATAAAAATGTATTTCACAGATACAAAAAGACTGCAAGAAGAATTTTCTCCCTATCATGTACTAAAAGCTGAAATGTTGTGAAGTGATTATTCTTTTTAAACAATATTACAACAAATTTTTGTAGCAGATGTCTTAAGGGCTTTTACTATGTTTTGAAAAGCTAGACTATGTTTTGTACTGATCGCTTAGCTAAAGGACATGCAGTTTCAGCTTGAGACAAGATTTCAGGTACTAAACCAGCGGAGTCTGGGAGTTCTTTGTGAAAGCAATACATTCAGTGTATTCAAATTCCAAAGGGGTAGCTGTGTTAGTCTATTGTAGAAAGACAAAAGAGTCTTGTGGCACTTTTAAAGACTAACAGATTTATTAATCGCATGAGCTTTCGTGGGAGAAAATCCACGAAAGCTCATGCGATTAATAAATCTGTTAGTCTTTAAAAGTGCCACAAGACTCTTTTGTCATTCAGTGTATTGTCACTCCAAAGTATCCAAAAATCATGATTTAGGTGTCTAGGTGAGGGCGGGGGTGGACGCTTGACATGGGGCAGGTTGGCTTCTGGTTTTTAAGCCTTGAGGGTAGAAGTCATCTGCCCCCAAAGGATGTGAGCATTTCAGGGTCAAATTTAAACCTTTAAAGGGGCATGCAACAATGTAGACTCCCCACTGGTTGCTCAAAAGAAATCTTTCATTATTTTTTCCTAACCTCAGGACTGAAGGAGCAACCAGTCTATACTTCTCCCTTACCACAGTCCTGTCTGTTCTTTCTCCCCACATGCTTCACTTTTCCACTCATTCTCTGTACCCATGGTCTTTTGTCTTCAACCCCAGATCTTCTGAATTCTCTGTTTCTCGTTTTCCTGTCCATGTCTCTAAACTTAAAATCCAGGAAGGGGCTATCTTTATTAGGGCCCGACCCACTGACACATGCAAAGCTTGTAAGTGTCAGTAGCCACTGGGGATAAAAATAGTTTGGCATCAGCCACCTTGAAAGTAATGGGAAGTGTGTTAGTCATTTGGAATAAGGAAAACTTCAAGTCTTGAAGCTAGGGATCTTAAATTATGGGATATTTTATAAAACATTGTTAGTGTTTGACCATTTATATAGTATACCTAGACACTTTTACAGCTATGCTTGGGGATGGATTTTTTAAAATATATTTCTAATGTCTCTTAACACTAGAGCTGTTATACTTGAAAAGACTAGCAGGATCTTATTCAGGGGGACAAGGCAATATGCCATGTTTATTATGAGAAAAATATAATTGTTAATAGCTAATATCTAGCATGCATGCACACACCCCAAATGTTCTGCTGTTGGTCATGTATAGTTACCATTCCCAATTGTAGCTTGAGTTTATGGCTGGTGTTCACAGCTCATGGCAGCTATCTGGCTAAGGAAGCCAGGCATGAGGAAGAGCGGGGTCTCTGTCAGGCACACAGCTGTGCACTGATGCTCTTAGATGCTGTGCAGAACATTACCCAAAGCTATTCAGTCTCCTATCTTTTATCAGTGTATCTTGCTGTATCTCACTGCCTCAGGGCACTGTATGACCACGAATCATCAGTTAAAGGCAAATTGACTTTGATCTTGTTTTTGAAGAGGCTTTTTGTCTTTCTTTTGAGGTGGATTCTTCTTGCTTTTTCAGGGTTTATCTGCATTGTTCTTCAGCGATTTAAAGTGGTGCTGGCAGTTTGACATCAGGACAGGCTGGTGTTGGAGACTGATCCCATCACACACACCCCACCCCCTTCATTCACGCATCTAAACAAAGTTTCAGCAAAACTTAGGCTGGCAATACAAAATGAAGTAAACAATTCAAAATGGAGGTTTAGTTACAATATGGAGTTACATCAGACTTTGGTTATGATGTTAAAGAACAAGTGAATGAATGAGTGTGGCATTTTTATCAATGAATAATAGGCATTATTCTAGATAGAAATTCTTGTTGGAAGCAATTCTATGGTAAAAAATCATCTTTAGTGCCACAGAGCTTCAGGCTGTTATTGGGAAAAGAACTAATATAAATATCTAGTCTAAGAACAATGTCTTTGACCAACATCAAGGTTGATAACCTAATCTAAAATGTGTCTTGTTTTTTAGTTGTATAAGATTAGAAGAGGTAAAACTCGGCCCCAAGCACTCTTATTTCTCTGTATGATACTTCTCTTGATTGTTCTTCACACAAGCTATATGATCTACAGTCTTGCTCCTCAGTATGTCATGTATGGAAGCCAAAAATATCTGGTACAGGTAAGACTTTCTTTTCTTGTATATTAACGTATCTTGTTTTTAAAATCTATTAAAAATTGCATTGATGCATTGAGGCAAGACATAGCACTGCTATATAAGGATTTTGAAAGGATACAACCATAAGAGGCTTCTAGACTTACTTTGCCACATGATATTTTGAAGAAGTGTGCACCAGGGTAACTGTTGCATCCTTTTAGACAGTGCAGTGTGTCGTTCCCATGTGTGTTGTTGGCCTGGGTGGAGCTATAGAGCGATGTGCCCTGCCTCCCTCTAGAAGAAAAGTACAGCTGTTGCTGCAAGCCTCCAGTGTGCCTCGTGCTCTCTCAGAACAAGGAATTGCTTTTTATTATTTTCTCTGTATTCTGATAATGGCCAATGTTCCATATCAAGAATAGAGAACCATTGTGTAAGTTTCTGTATAAACTCATAACAGGTAGTTGGTGCCCCAAAGAGCTTGTTAATTTAAGAACAAAAATAAAAAAAAGAGAAAAGCGTAATGTGATGGAAAGTAGTCTGAGTGATGTCTTGATAGTTCTGTTTTACAAAAATATTTTTAGATCTTTGCCTAATTTTTTGAAAATTAGCCCCAAATTTGCTTTTATTCTAAAAGTGTATTACATAACCTTAACCTTTTTCTGTATTAATTATAAACATTGAGCTTTTCAGTTACTAATTTTAACTATGAATTCTTTTAACTCTTTCATCCTTGTATTTATCTTTAAGCTTTGTCTTTTCTGGTCCATCCTGTACTTTTTTCAATTTTAAATTAGTTTAATTCTTAATTAAATTAGTTAAATTCTTGCACTTCATATTTATTATTTTTACCTTTTTATATTTTTAAGAAAAAAAGTATATAATCATAGGGACTTCACATATATAAAAACGTGTGTCTGTGTGCGCACGCGTGCTTTTATATATCATGACATTTGCTGAAGTTTTTGTTCTGCCAGTACGGTTATGTCCTTGGAATTTCCTAAACATGTACATTCCAACATACGCCCTCCTCCCCTCAACCGGAATTCTGGCAAGAAGGAACTGGGGAGGGAAGGGGTCGGCTAGGCTATATATGGAGGGTTGCTGGGGCACCCCCGGTGGCCGTGGCTGACCCTGCAGATAGTCTAGGGGAAATCTTTCCGGCAATCCGTGCACACGGCACGCGCGCACCTACAGTTGTAATGTATATGAGCAACACATATCGAACACATAACACTAGTTACTGGTAAGTAACTGTTTCTTCCCATTTCTCCATTACAATTTTTCTTCCAGTGTTTGCAAATTCCAATTAATTTGTAAATATACCTATTAGGAAAATTTTGGAAAATAATATTTCCTTAGTCATATTCAGCAGTTCAATAACTTTAATTCTTCAGCATCTCATCTCTTTTTAATGTTCATCATTCCAAAACCTTAAAAGAAAAAAAAAGTTCATGAAGTGGAGGCATTGGCTTATGCAATTTTTTTTTGCAATACAAAGGAAGAGGATTGATTAGTCCAGGTGCGATGCTTTAACTACAAAACCCTCTTTTCTTCCTAATCTAAAATCTGTGACAGGGTCAGGAATTGAATCCACATCTCCTGACTATACCACTGACTAAGGTTACTTTTGAAAACCCATGAAAGCTAAAAAGTCTGAGTTCTGGAGGAAATCAAGTGTAGCACTGATCTTCCAAAAAGAGTGCAAATCTGGCAACTGCCATTTAGTTTATTTTCAATACCTCAGGTTTTGGGGGGGGGGGGTGATTATTATTTAAAGTATCAAGTGTGGGAGCTAAGCTTTTAGAATGAAAAAAAAATTGTCGTCCATTGGAATTCTCTCATACCCACATGCCCTTACTGAAGAGAAGCACATTCTTAGGTGAGTATGCCATGTAAGTCCCTGGTACTGCAATATGCTTTTTTTCACTATTCACCTGAGTGAAGAGTGGGAAGTTTGTGGTGGGTATTAAAGAGAACTGTACTGGAGGGCTTTTGGAACTAGAGAGGAAGGGCAGAAGAATGCCTATTGCTCCATCTTTTTATTCTTTATCCTTGTAACTTGCTTACTAGTTGCATTGTGAGGAAATGCCTGTTTGCTATTTTTAGGAAAAGTCTTGCTCCACGCCTGGTTGTGGTGTTGGGCAAGTTAATTTGATGAGCCTGATATGAAGGTATTTTGTGTGTCTATGTTCAACTGGACTGCTGTCATTTTCACTGGATAAGCATGTTGATGACTCCTCCTCAAAGGTTTATAAAAATCAGAACAAATGCCTTTTTGTGATAACTGCACATGACATTCCTGGTTGCACTCATTTTATTTGCAAGCACCCATCAAGACGTGCAATAAATGTCAAGTGAATTGGGAAAAACAGAGTGTAAGCATAAAAGAAGCAAATAAAGTGAACATTTAAAAAGTAAAATAAGTAATCTGTGAAATAATAATTTGAAATACAGATACTGAGGAGGAGGGAAAAATCTGGGAAGTAATGCTGAAAGGCATAGGAGGAGTGGGTTGCAAATTAGACCCGTGTTTGATATGCAATATGGCAATGAAAAAAGCTAATGCAGTTTTATACTGCATACACAGAGGAATGACCGCGCTGTACTGATCCGGTGCATCCAAGCATTAGAATATTGTATTCAAATCTGAGTGTCTCATTGCCATAATGATTTTGACAAATTGGAGGGAGTTCATAGAAAAGCAACACAATTAGCAAAGCGATAGAGGGACTGATTTAAGGGGAAACAACTAAGATTATGCATAGCTGTTTTAAGAGTTGGCTGTGAAGACATAGTAGCCCAGCCAAGGATATTTGAACAATAAAAAGGGAGTAGAATTTGAGAATAGATCTAGGAATTATGTGATTAAAATTAAAGGAAGAATGTAGCTTGAATAGCAGGAAAAAGTTCCTTATGGTGAGGTTTCTAATATTTTCCAAGGCAAATTTGTGAAGTCAGGTTACTGGAAGGTATTTAACACTAGACAGGGCAAAATACTAGAAAATGAGGAATAGTCCTGCATTGCTAAGAAATGGATTCTATCACCTATGGCCTTTTCCATTTTAATTGTGTAGTTCTATGATAAACAGAGTATGAATAGTGGACAGTTAAATGAAAATGATATGTATGGCCTCCATTATAATTCAGTGCAGAGGCTTTTTAACCAGATTTGAAACAGCTATGCAGGGATTGAACCCAAAATGTAATAACTTGTTCAAAGTAAAGCTATTTTTTCACATATGGTATTTGTTGAGTAAATATGTTTTAAGACAGCAAACCATGTAAGTAAATTAAATTCATAACTTAATTTTTTTTAACTAGACACAGTCTCAGTAAGAAATGTGTGATTAAACTCTCATAAACTACAGGAATCTGCATGCTAGGAAAAAAACCACTTGAATCAAAATTTGCAAGTTTGTGTGATTTAAATCAGGGGTGCCCAGCCTTTTTGGGTGAGGAGCCATATTGCTCACCAGCCCTGTGAATGAGAAAATATTTGCAAATTTTGGATAGATAAGGGATAGTGGAAATTGGCCTTACTATAAATAAAATGTAAACATTCTAAAAATAAACACTGGTTTACAAAATCAATATGATTCTGTAAAAGCGGAAACTTACATTTCATACCTAAACACAATTCTCAAATAATACCCATTCTTCTTACAGCAGCCTTTATAGAAGTGTCACCTTCACAACTGTTCACAACAAATTTTCACTTTTTTAATTAAACCACATTTTGTGAAAACGGGGAAAAGGCTCATCTTTTCTTTTCCCCCTAGGATGCATCAGTTTGTACAGGTGGCAGGAGAGCATGGCAGGGCGGGGGAGAAAGTGTTGGGGTGGCAAGGCAACACTGCAGGGGAGGGTAATGGTGGCTGTGAGGGGTGGCAGGGGAAAGTGTGGGGAGAAGGGCTGGAATGACAAGGGAGGGTGGGGGATGGGAGGGCAGGGATGGTCATGTGGGGTGGCAATTGGGAGCAGGGCAAGGGAGGGATGGTAGGATGGTCAAGGGTGGCAAGGCAGGGTGGCAGGGGTCAGGGAAGGGAGGAGTAGGGCAGGAGAGGGAAGGAAGTCTGGGGCCAGGTGGTGGGACCCCCTACTACTTCTCTTCCTTCCATACCCCTTGCTGGCTACCTGACCCACACCACTCAGGCTCCTCAACACCTTCCCCAGCTGATGCAGCAAGGGCTCTCCTTCCCTGTTGGCTCCCCAACCCCCTCCCTGGCCCCCTGCAGGGTTGGCTCTCTGACCACTTCCCCTTCACTGGCTCCTTAACCCCTTCTCTGGCCCCTGCTCTGTGGGCTCTCTGACCCCTTCCCTGGCTCCCAGTGGTTAAAGTATACTTTGACGGGCCCCAGAACCCTACAAATCTCTGAGCCCCCTTTCCGTATTGTCTGGGCCCCCTTCATGCACGTGCGGGTCCCAGCCCAGGTAGGCACTTGCAACCACTTCTCAGTACCACATGCATCGGTTATCGCTCCATAAAAATATTTATAATTTTATGACGTTTATGTCTATAGCAATTATTGTCACAAACTAGCAAACACTGCATAACACAATAAGTATTGTGATTAACAACGGTGGGGTGTAGGACCTGCCAGCAGCCAGGGCAGGGCGGAACATGCATTCCGCCGGATTTTTCTATTTTTAGGGGCCCTGGAACTCTAGCCCCTCAAATTTGTGGGCCCCGGAACTGCGTTCCAGTGCGTTCCCTCTTACTTTAACCACTGCTGGCTCCCCATCCCTTTTCCCTGCCTGTACTGTGTGGACTTCCTGACCACTTCCCCTTCTTGGACCCTGTCAGCTCCCGTCTCCTTCCCTGGCCCTTGCTGTGCCATGCCACTGCATGAGCTCGCCAACCCCTTTACCCGTGGGCTCTGCCCACACACGGGCTCTGCTCCGTTCCGCTCCCTCCCTTGTCGTTCCTTTCCCCGCACAATGGCTCCTCTCCCTTCCCTGTCTTTTCCTGCTTGAGGGCTCCTCTCTCTCCCCTCCCTCCAGTCTTTCCCCACACAATGGCTCCTCTCCCTCCCCCTCCCTTTCCTTTCTTTCCCTGCATGCCGGCTCCTCTCCTTTCCCTGTCTGATGGCTCCCCTTTCGCCCCCTGGCACAGCAGGAGCTCCCCAACCCCTTCCCTGGCTCCCAACCTGCCAGAAAGGGTCTGAATCAGTCCCTGAAGACAGATGTCCAGCCAGACCACTGTGGCAGTGCATAGGGCAGGGGATTTAAAAAGACCCCGGCTGGCCTGAGCTCCCAGGCTCTTGTGGCAGCACTCTGCGCGCCAGAGTCCGGCCTGTGGGATGCAGGTTGGACAAGTCTGGATTAAATTAAGTTTCCAAATCCATAGTTAGGTGCCTAAATCAAGTGCTTTGATTTTTCAAAGATGCTGAGATGTTCAACTTCCAATGGCTTTGCAGGGTTTTAAGAGTGCTCAGTGCTTCTGAAAATAAAGCTGCCTGGTTAAAATAAATATAT
>ML685883.1:3417222-3494270 GCA_007922175.1 Pelusios castaneus
TGTGTGTGTGTGTGTGTGTGTGTGTGTGTGTGTGTGTGTGTGTGTGTACAATCAATAACGTTTCCATAGTGCCTACCTGAATCTTCTAATCCATTGTGTGATCCACTCTCTTTAGCTTACACAACTATATATATATATATACCAGGTTCTTGTAGGTACAGTCAGTTATAATTTTTTTAGTCTTAGGATGTCATCAACTACAGCTTAATTATGATAAAGATAATTTTTAGAATAATTTTCTATTGTGAAATTATTCTGTACCACTTCATAGCCTATAAATCATTGAAAATAAACAATGGCATAGAAAGATTGAACTACTGCAAGAAATTTTTTAAAAATACATTTTTCTTGTAAGGAGTACCTTGCAAGTGAAACTTAAAATATACCTATAAAATATAGCTATGTCATGTCAAAATGGTGTATGCAAGATTTATATGCTTCAGATATCACATAGTGTATTGATCTATATAGAATTTTTTTTCTGACATTGCATATTCTTCGTGCAGCATAATACAACACTTATAGATGGTCAGCCACGGAATGTTACAACATATGTGCTTAAAATCTGTGATGCAGATGCACCGGAAGGTAAGATGAATTAAACTTTTTTTTGTCCATTGTGCACTTGCTGTGTTGCATCATTGTAGAAGATCTGTTACTAATGCACACAAATATAATGAAGTAAAATAATTCAGGATATTTGCTCAAGTTTCTTTAGTGTTGGTCCTAACTGTTACGGTTACTTACAGAAGGTAGAAATGTAGCCTAGTTGACAACAGTTAATTCCCATTTTTTTGAAAGAAGTCTGCTCCATAGAATATAATGCATTATACCATGCAAACATGGTGGTTTAACTTAACTCATTTAAATAATATAATCATATTAACAATACCCTTTAGAAATTTTTTTTTCAAGATTTAGAACAGTTTCTGAAAGAGGATATGTAAATAATTTTCTGTGGGAGTGGAAGCCATGCAAAAGAGTGTTGTTCTAGTAAATAATTCTGAAACATATCCTTTTTATTATGAAAATTCCAGAATGGTATAATTACATAGGGTTGTAATCACACGTTTTCAAATTAGTAAAGGTATACATAAAAAATCCAGGAAATGGTACTGAGTCAGAAATGTTATCAGAAGTTAGTTTAGTAGAAAAAATCATGCCCATTAAGCAACTTACAGAGGATCCTGGTGGATTTTATATTACTGACCATTTTAAAATCAAGATTGAATGCTTTTCTAAAAGATATGCTCTAGGAATTTATTTTGGAGAAGGTCGAGAGGTCAAACTTATCACAGTGGCCTTTTCTGGCCTGGGAACCTATGAAAAATTCAGAGATTAGAGGTCATCATCAGTTGTATTGAGTATCTCAACCTTTTGTTTCTGAGGCCACAGATTTTGCATTTTAAATAACCTATTGATTTCTTCAAAATCAGCAAAAATAGATTTATGGTCATCTGAAAATAGTCCATGAATTTGCAGGATGAAGCACTGCAGTTTGAGGTCCAATCTTGGCATACTTTTTCTGTGATGTAAACATTTACACAGGTTGTGGAAGGGAAGACTGAAAAAGAGGGAAAGAATATGTATGTATACATGGATATGTATGCATAAAGCATGTGAAAAGATTTCTTGAAAATATAACTAAGTACAAAGCACACTTATCAATAATTGGTAGAAAAGGCATGAGCTGGCAGTAGCTTTCCAGAAAAGCTATAGCTCTTTCTCCACTAGCACTCAAAGGAATGCTGGGATCTGAAACACCTTTTTTTTTCTTTCCCATCAAAGAGTAATGACGAAAGTACTATTAAAATTAAATGCAATTTCCTCCATGAAGGGATTTGAGTGTTGGTGACAGTCTGTTTCCAGTACAAAACATCTAGATCAGTGGTTCCCAACCCGTTGTCTGTGGAACACTGGTGGTCTGCAAGGGTACTACAGGTGGTCCCTGGGGAGAGGGGGAAGACAATTACGACAAGTAAATGTACTGTGGTAAGTGCAATATGTTTGTGAGTGAGCATAATAAACTACTAGAAATTAGCTGCATTTTAATACCCCTTGATATACAAGTTTGATTCCCATCAGCCATAGGCTATGTTAAAAATGTTGAAAACGGCTTGTTTACGTGGTTGTCCAAAAGCTTTCAATGACGATGTAGTGGTCCGCATAAAGGAAAAGGTTGGGAACCGCTGACCTAGATACTATGGCAATGTGCTCAGGAATTTTGTTGCCTCTTCAGGTTTGTGCTTTCCATACCAAAGTTAGCCTTTAAATTTAGTATCTTAGGCATCACAGTCTTTGTCTTTAGACATGGGTCAGCATGTCTCTGAAACAGTTTCTGCTTGTGTTTTGTGTTTCTGCTTGTGTTACATGAAGCATCTTCTACCTTTGAGAATGCATTAATTCATTAAAATTATACTGGAATTCATAATTTGGGAACTGTTTTGTGCTCTTGTCCCTTTTTTCTCCCTTGACCTTCAGGTGGAAATACTAATTTTGAATTTTCCTGTGCTGCCACAAATATATGAATAGGGGAAGTATTTCTTGTAAGCAGCCTTGTTTTTGTGACCAAGGGTCTAATTAGATAAGAGTTTAAAAGAGTTATTTAAAAGAGTTTATTCTTCCAAGCTCTGCCCCCAAAGTTACTGCCACTCTCTTAATATGCTAGACTGGAATACCATTCTCAGTAGATTCTACAAACACTCAAATATTTTATAAATATAAAGCTTTCTGGGCTTGACTCATTTACCTGATTTTTGACTGTATCCATAGGCTTTGCTGGACTCCATCTTGAATTCTGTGTGGTGGAGCTCATATGCCCTCCTGATTGATTTGGGTTTTGCTTTTCCTTGATTAGGGGAAAAATAAAATGGTGGTACTTCCCCAAACTCACCTATGCTTGGCTCTGCAATAAATTATCACTTGGGATACATTGGCTCACCTACCGGTGAATTTTCTGCATCTTAAAGTCCTCAAATCATGATTTAAGGAGGTAAATAACTCAGTCATAGGTCAGTGGCCTATTGCTGGAGTGGGTGGGTGAGGTTTTGAGGCCTGCATTTTGCAGGAGGTTAGACTAGATGATCGTATTGGTCCCTTTTGACCTTAGAGTCTACGAGTCTATGAGTAGATCTTCACAGCATACTTCACTATATATTGTGATGACCAAAGTAGTACCTATTGTTAACATATGAAGTATCCTTATTGGCATCTGAGTTATCACCCAGTGCAGAAAAGTGGATAGGTCAGACTTCTTCAAACTCTTATTTCAGCCTGTCTGCAAACTCTAGCACATATCATTCATTGCATTGGGTATGTCTGTTTTTTGCATTGTCAAGCTCTTCTGTGCAACTACAGTATAGCGCCCGGAATCTTCAGTTTTTTAAAAAAATGAAAGCAAGAAGTGATTTTTGGAGATGTTCTGGTTTGCAGTATTGCTTTGTACTAACCCAGTTCAAATCCAGTGTAATTGTTAAATGTGACAGTGTTAGAATGACTTAATAGAATGCCTAGGTGTAGATATTTAATACAGATATAGCCAACATATAATACAACAAACTGCATTTTGTTTTCCACAGTCTGACAGAAGATTTTTTTTTCTTTTCTCTTGTTTTTTGTTCTTGGCTTTTGAATCTCATGGAATTCATAATAGTGAATAGTGATGATCCACTCATGTAGATGGAAAAGAATCTAGAGAGATGCCAGAAAGCTTAACTTAGTGCTTATCTGCTTTCACTTCATTGTGATGACCCACCAAATTGTGACAGCTAGGAGTCTCACTGGATTTTTTTTTTCTTCAGTCTCAAATACTTACAGTAGAAAACAGGATTTCAAACAAATGTGATTTATCTGATAAGGATATTTTTGAAACCGTAAGCAGGTGAACATTCCACATGCAATCAAGAGTTACAAATGATTGTTCAGCTGATGGTTTTCTTTCTCTAATAGAGAAGAATGGAAGAACATGTTGTAAGTTTTATTGATCTAAAAAATCAGAGCACCAACTGTTCACAGGTGTCTGAGTTTGGTAGTTGAGTTTCTGAAACCTGCTAAATTAGCATATCTGAGGTATACATTTAAAAAACAATTCTCTGCAGAAATTCTTCAAGTAAATGGTTAAACTGTATTTATTTGGACCACTAACACTTTTCTCCTAAACATTTAATTTTACCTTGTATTTTAATATTGCCTTTTTTAGATACAAGTATGTTTTTTTCCATATATTACTTTTAAATGTTTAGCATTTAACTTATTTTGTTTTTTACTGGTTCTATAGATATATACATAAATGTATAACGAACAAGGAGTCTTGTGGCACTTCTAAAGACTAGCAAATTTGTGCCACAAAGCTCCTTGTTTGTTTTGCTGATCTAGACTAACATAGTTACCCCTTTGGAACTTGTCAACATAAATGTATAATGTCCCATTCAGTTATAACCACTATTCAGATATACTGTGGAGAGAGCATTCCTGATTTTATTGCACTTGAATTATATTTTTCTTCTTAATAGAATAAGCAAAGAACAATCTGACAGAGATGTTGTCGTTATGGCAACTAATAGTCTAAAAATAATTTCTATATTGTTAGAATTTTAGTTGGCTTTAATATGGAATTCATTGTACATAGATTTGTTTCTAACTAGTATTTTGTTTGCTGAAGGTGGCAGGTTGTTTCTTCTGGTGCTGATCCCAATGTGGGTGTGCTTCATGCATGTGCTGGAGCCGGACTGTTCTTAGCAGTGTTCATTGACCCATGTGCATGTCATGTATTGGCCATGTGGTGTATCCAAGGTCTTAGGAAGCTGCAGAGGTCAAAACCTTTCCAGTTCCCGCTTACCACCACATAGCCAGAGTCAAAACCTTCTTCCTCTCTCTTTATTGGTAGCCTTTTTAGCATTGTTGTATATACTTTTACATAGTTAAATGTAGTTTTTAATAGTTAAAGTTAGCAGTTACTAAATTAGGAATTTAGTAATAGTGACCCTTTGCCCCATGCGGGGACTAAGCCCAGCAAGCCAGCTTTAAAAGTTGTGCATCATGTCCAGACTCCTTCTCCATGAGCGGAGAACACCAGCATTGTCTGTATTGTTTGTATGACATTGTCAACTCCAGTGGTACTGGTGCATCATCAAAGCATCACCATGCTCATAAGAAGCACATGCCCAAGGGTGATTCCCAGGAGGGACTGCCTCAAAACACAGCATTTGTTTCCTCAAGCCACTGCAGGTCAGGTAAGAATTTGCATAAACACCTGACTTCTTTTACCCATGGAGTCTTGGATGAAGTCTAAACACCACTGAGACTAACTGGCTTCATCCTCAACTTCTGTTGCGGACTCACTGCCTCCAAACCACGAAGACTTTAACTTACTGGCAGGGACATAATGGACCCCAAGGATGAGTTCCTGGACATCCCACAGCTGACAGGACCCTCACAAACAATTCTTCCCATATGCAGTGCTCTTCTTCAGCCAACTCGAGCAGTCTGATATGCCCCTATATCATGTACACCTACTACATCGTGTACGTGTACACTTAAGAGAGCGGAATACAAATAATTTGTCCCTGCAAAAGATAGACTTTCTGTTCAGAGATACACCACCCAATTCATAGTAGTCAAGGTATCAACAGAGTTCCTTCTAGACTGAGCGGTCAAGTTACTTGACTTGATTGGCATAAGGTCTGTACTTCAGCAATTCTGCAATTTCACATATCTCGTTACCAGGTTATACTGGTGAAATACAACTTCTGAACATAAACCAAACTGGCAGATTTTCAGGCCTCTGTCCTGGAAATAAACAGGCACAGTTTCAGTCCAGTTAAGGAAGGCAAGTTGGTAACCAGGTCAATCTTTCATGAAGCAAATTCCAAAGGGGTAGCCGTGTTAGTCTATTGTAGAAAGACAAAAGAGTCTTGTGGCACTTTTAAAGACTAACAGATTTATTAATCGCATGAGCTTTCGTGGGAGAAAATCCCACTTCATCAGACGCTTTGAAGATAGGAAAGTTACAGAGTGGGAGGAAATTAAATGAAGGGGAGTGTATGACATAGCATCAGGTCAGGCTGTAACAGCAAATCAAAGTAGGTGTTAGGATTCAATAGCATCAGGTCAGGCTGTAACAGCAAATCAAAGTAGCAAATCACAGCTTCAAAGAGAGTCTGCAGAACTCGAACTTATATGCAAATTTGACTCAGTTGCCTTGGGGTTAAACAGGGACTATGGATTTTTCTCGCATTACATCAAGTGAATTGACCTCCCCCCTCCTCTATGTGCTATTCCCCAGTGTTTTGAATCCTAACACCTACTTTGATTTGCTGTTACAGCCTGACCTGATGCTATGTCATACACTCCCCTGCATTTAATTTCCTCCCACTCTGTAACTTTCCTATCTTCAAAGCGTCTGACGAAGTGGGATTTTCTCCCATGAAAGCTCATGCGATTAATAAATCTGTTAGTCTTTAAAAGTGCCACAAGACTCTTTTGTCTTTCATGAAGCAGTGGAAGATGTCAACATAGCATCCTATTCCGTAGCCCCAGATGTGATATTATGCAGAGACTCACAGTTACAAATGTCGGGGTTCCCAAAGACAGTACAGACCATGCTTAAGGATCTCCCCTTTGACAACCAAAAACTTTTTATTGATAAGTCTACACTCGCTTAAGGACTCATTCCACTTTGCAGTCCTTGGGCTTTCAAACTCTAGCCCAAACTTGCTGCCAGTGCTGGTTCACTTTATCCCTGGATACCCTTTCCGGCTTGCCTACCAACCTTATCCTCCAGGCCAGCAGGATTAATCACACCACTGTTGGTGCTCATAAATACCTCAATATTCTGTTGTTACTACCTCATCTGCTGCTTCCTCTTTCCCACACTGCCTGTCCGAACACTCATTTTGATTCCTTTCCTGAGACTTGCAAACCACCCTCCCCTTTTCACGGGGTCCCTGCGGCCATCTTGGGGAGCTGTATTGCTCAATTCAACTGCAACTGGAACAAAATTACCATGGTTTGTGGATTTTGGACATCATACAGTGGGAGCACCTCATCGGATTTGTTTCCTTTCTCCATCATTCTCCCCATCCCCCACCATGGGGAAACAGAAAACTCAACACAACACAAAGTCTTTCAGAAGGGTACAATTTCATGTTCATTGGATTTTACTTCTGCTACTTCCTCATACAGAAGGAAGGAGGTAGCCTTTACCCCTTTTAGACCTTCGGGCTCTAAACTGATTCTGTATCTTCACTGTTCCCCAGATTTTTCTCTGCCTTCCTCGTGGAGCCTAGTTTTGGGCTCTCTCTATATGGATTTTGCCTATTTTTCTATGAATGTACATTCTACCCATCACAAATTGCTTCACTTCATGGTAGGCCATTCATGCTATCAGTTCCAAGTTCTTCCATTCAGAATAGCCACTACTCCATGCATATTCTTAAATGTCTTTGTGGTAGTTACAGCCTATATGGAATGTCTCAGCCACTTGCTGTTCCCAGACCTGGATGACAGGCTCATAGTTGCAGCATCCTGGGAACATCTCCTGACCACCATCCATATTCTATGAAACTTCTTTGCAAGCCTGGGGATCTGCATCAATGAGGACAAGTCGACCTTCATGCCCATCTGCAAACTCACTTTCATAGGAGCTCAGCTAAATTCCTTTGGAGCATGAGTCTTTCTGCTGATGGACTGCTTTGCAGCCCTCACTTCCTTCATTGCACAACTCTGCCACTGCCTCTGCATACTTCTGCGACAATGCCTCTTCCTCCTACACCGTATGATGGCTTGCATCTCTGTCATCCTGCATGCACACCTGTATATGCAAACTCTCCAAATGTGGTTGCATACCATCTAAGACCTGCAAATGGACCATCTCCACAAAAGGGTACTTCTCCTTCACCTCAGTCTTCATTTCCCTATAATGGTGATGCAACCTGACCAACATCATGTCCATCAGCCCCTTTAGACCTCTTATGCCCAGTACCTCTCTCACTACGGATGCTTTGCTTGTAGGCTGAAGCACTCACTTGGAAGGCCACACTAACCAAAAACTGTGGTCCTCCAGAGAGGCCAGGATGCACATTAACATCCTGGATTTAAAACCTGTTCCTCTCATTGATTACACTTTCCTACCCTTCTTTCAAATTCATCATGATTAACTCCTCTTGGACAACATGACAGCCATTATCTATGTAAACAAATTGGGAGGGGCCCAGTCTGCAATCCTTTTTCACAGGAGCCATCCACATATGTAACTGGATCCTCAGGTATGAGAACACTACACATAATCCATGTTTTAGGCACTGACAATATTCTTGCAGACACTGAGTTGCTTCTTCCACAACAACCACAAGTGAGAACTCTTCAACCCCATTCTCTGATCAATATTCCGCCAGTGGGATGTGCTATGCAGGGACCGCTTTGTGAATCATGACAACTACAAGCTCTCCCTTTTTCTGTTCCTGGGTACTGTTGGGCTAGGCTCTCAGGGCAGTGTGCTTCTCCTTTCTTGGTCACCTGACCTCGTTCTCACTGCTCCCTTCTGACTTCAGTATTGGTTCACTGACCTTTATCTCTTTGATTTACCTACCTATCCATCATTCCCCTCTCCCAAATCTCCTTATTCAGCAATGTGGCTAGCTTCTGCACCTCAGAGCCTGGTGTTTAGATGAGTAGACAACATGTACTCAACACCAGAATATGACATTCTTTAACATAGGATATGCCCATCTACTAGAGCAGGGATGTTAAACTTATTTGCTATGGTGGTCCAGATTTGACTTAAATGTACTTCAAATGGGCCGTACATACCATAAATCGAAATACTGTGGCCCTCTCGCTGCATCATGGAGTGCTGTGTATGCAAAACTGTGCTCTGCGATAGGCCCCACCTCCTCCTCTTAGGGGGAGAGGGTGGTCTCGCAGGGCACAGTGTCACATAGCATATGCAGTGCTCTGCGACATCATGAGACCTGACATTCTTGCAGCATTGTGAAGCATGGGGTATGCAAGACCAGGCTCTCTCTGTTTGGGCGAGAGAGTGGTCCTGCAGAGCACAGTCATGGGCTGTATGGAA
The DNA here is from genome assembly GCA_007922175.1 of Pelusios castaneus. NCBI lineage: Eukaryota > Metazoa > Chordata > Testudines > Pelomedusidae > Pelusios > Pelusios castaneus. The sequence goes on from ML685883.1 coordinate 3,426,296, forward strand.
GAGGTTTGTGGCCTGCAGGCCATGTATTTGACACCCCTGTACTAGAGCATGTTATCAAGCTACATGGAAATGCTCCTCAGTGTAGGTGTCCCATCAGTCATGCTCTGAATCCGGTCCCTATCCCTGCTATCCTTGGTTACCTTCTCCACCTATGACAGTCAGGCCTTGCCCACTTCTCCATCTAGGTCCACCTAGCAGGTTTACTTAGTCTCATCCTCCTGTTGATTGATGGCTTCCATTAGCCAACCCACTTCCTCTGTGGTCTCCTCAATACCTTCCCATCAGGTTGTAAACCCATCCATTCTTGGAACCTGAACCTAGTCCTCTCAAGCCATCCTTCAAACCACTAGCTATTTGCTCCCTTATAGTATGAGAGCAGTCTTTTTTGGTAGCAATCGCATTTACCTGATGTGTTACAAACTGGCAACAATGGTAGTCATGCCAGATGGCGGAGAGGCTGTGGAAAGGGAGTAACATTTCTTGATGCAGTGAGAGATGCATTTGGAGAGATGCTGAGAGGAAAAAGGGTGGCCCCTGTAATGGTGATGAGAAGCTTGGGCGCGATCTGGCAGTCGCATGTGCATTGTAGATAGAAAGCCAACATGTGTCAGACATCAAGGGAGTCTAATGTCCACTTTTTCTGTAAGGTGTATAGTTTTTGGATAGAAGTTGGGGAGGTGAACAGATTGCTTCAGTTGGAGTGGAGAGACCATTTTAGGCAGGAACATTAGATGGAGTTTCTTCAAAGCGTCTGACGAAGTGGGATTTTCTCCCACGAAAGCTCATGCGATAAATACATCTGTTAGTCTTTAAAAGTGCCACAAGACTCTGTTGCTTGTCTTTATGGAAGACCATAAAGGGCAGATCTGCCAATCCATGAGGGTGCAAGTGACTTGTCCACCATTGCTTTTTTTGACAGTACGCAAGGGTATGGAGTATCAGCATCTTTTTTGCCAGCTCTGCTGCCCAGCTGCAGTTGGGGGGGGGGTAGTAGAGAAAAAGAGCGTGACACTAGAAGAGGGGTGCCACAGGAAGAAGAGGGGGCATTTTTCAAATTTACTATCAAGATAATTGTCTGTAAAACAGTCCAGAATTTTGTATGTCACAGTACCTTTGTGTCTTATAAAAAGGAAATATTTGTTTATAATAAGCCTCGTTCCCACCACCACCACCCCCGTCGCACCCCCAACTCATCTGGCTTGGCTGGCAGGAACTGTGGCCCCTGGCTGGCTGCCAACTGGCACAGAGCCTGCCTCAGCTTGGGGGCCCTCCCCTAGCGCAGGTCCTAGAGCGCTTGCCCACTCTGCCCATAGCTAGGACTGCCCATGTTTCCCCTTTTCTGGTTTTAATGTATTAACCAAAATATATTCCCTTCATTTTTGTGTGTATGGAAATCTGGCCACTTAACATACCCTTTTGTAGTCTGTGCAGCATTTATGGGAGTACATTTCAGTCATAAAGAACAATAAGATCCTGTAATGTTAAAATGCAATTTGATTATTGTAACTTTTGGCTGAGATGATTGTAAAGAATGGTATGCAGCTTCACTGAAAGTTACCTCCAAAAACTTTACTGAAGCCTCAAAACACCTCAGCCACTTTTACAGTATTTTTCTTTTGGTTCCTCATGTAAATTTCAGCACCAACAATGATACTGAAGTCAAACTTTCACTGCTAAGTATTTATATCAGAAAACATTCTTATATTTGCATGTCACCTTGTGTTTTCAAGGTCTGTGGCAAACTTTTGTGTTGCAGGTCCATGAGTCTATAGAAATGTAGGGCTGGAAGAGATCTTAAGAGGCCATCAATTCATGCTGAGGCAGGATCAATTATACCTATCCCTGGCAGACGTTTGTCTAACTGGTTCTTAAAAGCTAGGCTCCCAAAACCCTCCTTGGTAACTTACTCTAGTGCTTAACTATCCTACTAGTAAGAAATTTTCCTAATATCAAACCTAAATCTTGCTTGCTGCAGGCTAAGCCCTATCTTCAGTAGACATGGAGGACATTGATCATTGTCCTCTTTCTAATAGCCCTGTACATATTTTAAACATGCTATGAGGTACCTCCTCAGTCTTATTTTCACATGATTAAACATGTCTGTTTTTTTTTTTACCCTTTCCTCATGGGTCATGTTTTCTAAATATTTGATCACTTTTATTGCTCTCTTCCACATCTTTTTTTTTTTTAATAGTGTGGTACCTCAAACTGGACACACTATCCAAACGATACCTCACCAGTGCTGAATACAGCAAAACTACTTCCTATGTCTTACTCATGATGTTGCCATTAATATACCACAGAATATTAGCCTTTTTTTTTTTTTTTTTGAAACTGTATTATTGCAGGCTTGCATTTAATTTGTAATCCACTGTAACTCCCAAATCCTTTTAAGTAGTACTGTTGTCTAGCTGGTTGACTCATTTTATATTATCATATTTTTTCTTTCCTAAATGTGGTATTTGCCTTTATTGAATTTCATGTTAACTTCAGATCAGTTTTTCAATGGATCAAGGTCACTTTGAATTCTAATCATGACTTCAGAGTGCTTAGAGATCTATCTTAACCCCCCAAGCTTGTTGTCATCCATAAGTTTTATAAAGATGCTCTCCATGCCATTATCTCACTAGATACATTTTTCCACTTCACCAGCAAACCACTGATAACTATTCTTTTGAGGACAGTTTTTCAACTAGCTATGCCAGGCACCTTATAGTATTTTAATCTAGGCTGCATTTTCCTGTTTTCTTAGCAGACTGTTTTGTTGGACTGTCAAGTCTTACTGAAATCAAGATGTATCACATCTATAGCCCCTCCCGTTTATTAGGCCAGTAATCCTGTCAAAGAATGAATGTGTCACATTATTTTTAATAGGTTAATTTTAAGGATAAAATCTGGTCACAGAGGTCACAAATTCTAGGACCTCAGTGACTTCTGGGGCAAGGTTGGAGCAACTGTCTGCCCTGTGTGGTGGCTGCTGAACAGCTAAGCAGCAAGGGGCCCGCAGAGGCTGGCTGCCAAACAGACGGCCACCCCAGGGGCTGACCCATTGCAGCAGCGGGCTGGAGCAGCTGCAAGCCTGGCAGCTCTGTTTTCCTCCTGCCCCAAGATATTTTTAGTAAAAGTCAGGGACAGATTGCAACTTCCATGAATTTTTGTTTATTGCCTGAGACTTGTCCCTGACTTTTACTAAAAATACCCATGACCCTTTGTTATAAATATAAACAACTCTCCTAAGCAACAAGATATATTTCCATTTCATATATTTGTACTCCTGCCTGGATGTTTCAAAGTGATTAATACTAGTATTCTTGTATCAGATATATTTCAGGGACACAAATTTCTCTGGAATGGGATATTTTGAGCAAGATTTTAGACTATTAGAAGCAAGTCTTAATTTTCTCTAAGATTCATTATTTACCTTTCAGAAACAAAAACAACCCCCTATCCCCCAGCCCCTAGTGATCAATCCTGTTAAGTGTTCACAACAAATGTCAGCAGGGTTTAACAGTCTATAAGCCATTGATACTTTAATTTTTCCCCCTTTTTGCTCTTCCCTTAAAAAAAAATCCATCTTTCTTTCTGTTCTGGTTGTAGTGGTGGTAGTATCAAAGCTGTGAACTGAATATAAACAGTCCAATGATGCCTGTTTGAATCTGCGTACTACCTGATACAATAGCTGATTTATGCGTAGTCCCATTAAGGTCCGTACAGGCTGCAGTTCAGTAGCTGTGGTTTCTGACGTTTAAAAAAAAAAAAGCTAGGCTCCCATTGTTGTTTTTTAATTTGTGTTCTATCGGCATAGGCCTACTGCTACTTCTTGCTTTCCAGTTATACCTTTGAAGGAAAACTAATTGTATTACTGAATATACATTGAATTATTTTACGGAGTCAAGGCAACAGAGCAGTTGCAGCCACCCCTTTCTTGTGGACCCGTGCTTGTGTAACCTTTGGGTGGGCTAAAATTTATTTAATTGCCCTTCTCCAGTGCCTTGCAGAAATAAACCCCAATCGCTATGGTGAAAGCAGCTGGAGACCCAGGATCCAGTCTGTATGGGACTCACAGCAAAGATTGCTCAAAGTTACCCTCCAACATTAAAATACTACTAAAAACAAACATAACAATGAACTTTATTAACTACTAACTAAATAAACCTCATCCTAAGAAAACAAAATACAATTAAACAGAACAAGCCCTACAAAAACCCTGCAGGAAAGATACCCTAGAGTCCCGAAGTCCAGGTGGAGTTCACCCAACCCTCAGCTACAGTCTTTGTTCAAGTCTAGAGGCTTGAGAGGCAAGAAATAGCTGTCTTCCTCTTCTTTCATTGCAGGAATCTTCTGTAGAATTCCATGCAGGCTTTTCCTTCTCCTTTGGAACCAGCACCATTTGGTCAGCTCACTGGTTAACCAGCCCTCAGTCCCATATGCATGTGTGCAAAGTCTGTTGCAGAAGACTCCATAGGAGGGAGAAAACATCTTGTTGTTCACTCCTGGCTCAGCTTCTCTCATGAAAACTGAGCACAAGGGCTCCTCTCAAAGCAGCTCCTGCCTGCTGTCTGCACAGACTGCTGCTCCCATGTGATCTGAGTCTGACCACAACACATCACACCAGCAGGGAACCCTGTGGAGCATGCTCAAAATGCTACCACTCCTGGCTTCCACAAGTTTCTGGTTCTGGGTAGCTAATCTGCCCAGCAACAGTAACCCACCCTCAGTAGGTCTCTTAAAGAGAGAGCCTTTTTTAGAAATATGGGTTACACTTGCACACTCACTCCTGCTTTGGGGACTTAGTTGTTTGTTGTGTGGTTTTGTCTATCTGTTATTGTAACAACTCCCTTCAAGTATTTTGGGAACTGGCAGAGAATTTTGGAGCATGCAAACAGCCATTTTAAAAAGGGAGTTTTGAGCCCCTTGAAGCATCAGCATCCTTTTTCATGAAGGAAACCACTGAATACTTTAAATAAAAACTTGTGCATTCACCAAATCACCATTTTGTTAATGTCAACGTAAAAGTTCTCTGAGCATCGTACTTAGTCTTATGGCAACCAAGCCTCATTATAACGAGAACATTAATTGTACCCTGTGTCTCGGATAGCATCAGTGCATTGGGATGTGCTGCTTCCGGGAATTGCTTTAACTTGACTTCTCCTGTGATAGTCTACTGATGATTTAATTACATAGCTGATCTTTAAGAAGAGCTCAGCAGACTCAGTACTTCTTAATGTAACTGGAAATCACAAGCATGTGTTCTTTGTCCTACTTTTAGCATTTGCTCAGTATGGCTATGTCTACACTGGCAAGTTGGTTCGAATTAAGGAGGCTTAATTCGAACTAACTAAAGCCATGGCTACACTAAACTAGTTAGTTTGAATTAAGGGCTTCCTTAATTCAAACTAATAAATTCGAATAGGGATTTGAACTAAGGGGTTAATTCAAACTAACTAGTTCAAATTAACCAATGTGGCCATGTTAATTTGAACTATTTTCTTAGTTCAAATTAACCGGCCATTGAAATGAATGGGGATCGCTAATTCGAACTAAGCAAGTGCTTGCTTAGTTCGAACTAACATTCCAGTGTGGCCATGCTAGTTCGAATTAAGCTAATTCGAACTAACTAAAATTAGTTCTAATTGGTTAGTTCAAACTAACTAATTTGAACTTATTTTAGCAAGTGTAGATATAGCCTATAAATGGGAAAGATACATGAGGACTGCTTGTTTCACTGTCCACTGACAGGGCCTGTTACAGGGGTGAGGGGTTGGGGGTAGAATTCTCTGAAGCTTTTCAAGAATAAGCTTATATTGCTGAGTTGGACTGGTATTATTGTACTGGTAGTAGTTGCATTGATAGTTCTAATAATCTGACAGGAAAACACACTGGCCTTGTGTAACTAGAATCCACTCTGTTGCACCCTAAGCCAGTGGTTTACAAACTTTTTTCCTCAGGACCCAGTTGAAAAAAATCACTTATGTCCATGACTCAACAATTACATCTTTCAGCAAGACTGCATTCCAGTCTTTTGATGGTGTCGGCAGCGGGTGCCACAACCCAATACTAGGTCCTGACCCATGATTTGAAAACCACTGCCCTAAGCCCCTTGCATACATTGAATTCATTTGGAAGTTCTGGTTGTGAAGTGGGGGTGATGGCACAGAAACTGAAAGATACTTGTGTAACACTATCCCAGAATACAACCTGAAAACTGTGGGAGTGGTGTGCCCTCCTCACTCTCCAACCTGGGCTGAGCCTCACAATGCCTTGCCATTAACAAGCACCAAGCCCCTCCATGCACTGTTATCACCTAGCTCAAGGACATGCAGGTCACCACACTCAGTAGATTTCAAGAACATTAACCTGCCTTGCCTCTCTGTGTTATTGTCAGTAAGCTACACATACATAGCCATCTATAGGCAGAGAGAGATGCAACTGAGGTATGAGTGCCTTGCCTAGCCACTCTCAAACCAACAATAGAGAGGCACCAGCCAATTACACCTGCTCCCCCTCCCCTCCCCCACAGTTTGTAAGGATTGCACCAAAACGAGTCTGTTAAATTAAATTAAATCTATTAAATCTGTTCCTCATGAGAAAGACATGCAATAGCTTTTTTTTTTTTAAACTAGAGCTAAGATTTACCAGACCCTTCATTTAAAACCACACTTGTTAACATAAAGCATTGAACAAATGTCTTTACTGCAGGAAAACAGATTTTAAGTGATTATAAGCAGCAAGTGTGAAGAGACTAAAAGCAGTTACCAAATGAAATAAACATAGGATTGCAGTCTGTTCTTCTACACACTAACAGGATTTGAATCTAAAAATGCTCACCCTGAGATATAGTAGATGCAGGCTATTGATCTTCAATTCACAAGCAGAATCTTCTTTTTCTGCCTGGGACATCCCTTCCCCCAGTCCAAAGTTCTTTGTCTTCCAGATGCTCCTTCAGTTGTTCAGGTGGGGGGGAAAAGAGAACCCAAGTGATGTCATTCACCTCTTTTTATAGTCTTTCAACTTCCTAAAACTGTCCTTGCTTGTGAAGTGGTGGCTGTTTCCCATTGGTCAAGCAACCCCAATTGTGAACATGTGTCCTACATGGAAACCTTGCTATAAGCAGTCTCAGGTGGTAGAATCTTTCTTTGATGGGATCTTAGCATGTCTGGCCACTTCATTGTTGTGCCTGAGAAGCTGGTTTAGAGGGTTCTCACCTCACAACATGTTCTAATAGCATTCACAACCATATTTTATAACTTCATATGCCATGCTAGCCTCTACTACTTCATGTGAGGAGTGGAGCATTCAACATCATCAGGTCCTCTTCTATGTTGCAATTTTCCCCCTAGATTCATATGTTCCAAGGCCAGAAGGGACTATAATGATTATGTAGTCCAAACTCCTGTGCTGCACAGCCCATGAAACTTGGCCAAAATAATTCCTGGAGAGGATATCTTTTAGGAAACCATCCAGTCTTGATTTTAAAATTATCAGTGATGGAAAATCCACCGTGATTCTTGGTAAATTGGTAAGTATTTAACCACCAGAACATATTTTCAGTGTGAATTTGTCTAGCCTCAACTTCCAGCCATTGGACATGTATCTTTTTTCTGCAAGATTGAAGAGCCTATGTAGCTTACAAGTACTTCACTTGGCAAAGCTTATAATTGGGTGTTTGTATAGAGAGACGAAGCAAGGATTTTTCATTGCTGAATTTGGCTCTGCCCTTGCTGAATATTTCAGTGATCCACATTAGCTTCTCAATATGCTTCTCTCCAGGGACAGAATATAACATGAGTTGTATGTAGGTATGGCCAGGCCCACAGACAGAGCAGGCAATTGCTATGGGGCCCTGACAATTTTAAAAGATCTGGGCCCCAGGCAATGGGTGGGTGAAGCTTCCCCTCAGAGGCTAGCTGTCCTGCCTTTTCTGCCTGTGGACCTGCCCACAGTCCAGTCTGGCTTCACATCAGGCCTCATTCCACCGTAGCTCCAGGCCTTCCCCTGCTTGCTGCTGCTTCCCCTGCCCAGTGCTGCCCCCTGCCTTCTCTTCCACACTCCTCTTCCCTCTTTTCGCCTCTTCTGCCATGTTTCTCCTCCCAGCCCCACCCCAGCTGTTTCTCGCCGCATCTATCCCTCCTCTTATCCCCTCACTCACCCCCCTACTACTGCTTGCCGTGTCCTCTCTCCCCACTCAGCTCCGCCACTGTCAATCACTGCTTGGGGGAGAGGAGGGCAACCAAGGAGGGGAGAGGTCAGAGGTAGAGTGTGGACAGTGCTACATGCAAAAGAGGTGGGGCAGGGAGCTCACATTCCAAGGGGAAGTATCTCCCAACATCCCTGATCATAAACTCCAACCCTTCCTTTCTAGTGAGGGGAGACCACTGACTGTTCTGCCCCAGGCCAGAATTGATGTTGATAGCCTGAGTGTCATGTCGGGGTGTTTAGACCATCCTGCCATAGTACTGTATGGAAGGAAGTTTGAGGGAGTGGAGGATAAGAGTTAACCCCAATGTGGGAAAAAAATGAGCTGGTCCTTTACACAAACATACAAAACAAAATACCTCCTCTCCCATCCATCTGCACCAAGGATTTTATAATTCAATAGAAACCATGCATATCAGTTGAAAAGATCATTTCCGAGAGCCACAAATTAACACCAGAGCAACGGAAACAAGATGAGCATTGGAAAGCTAAAGAGGAATTTGAGTAGAATAAGAGCAGGAAGAAAAGGCTGTTTCAAGCATATGGGCTGTATAGGAGAAGGAGACAAAGGAGGCTATACAGCATTGCTTCTGTTAAGGTAAAGGTGTTGACCTGAGGAAAAGCAGACAGGCTAACAATTTCCTTGCAACTTATTCCAGATATTTATTATGTTTGTATTTACTGTTGAATACCTTCTTTAGCTCTGTGATCTGGTATTGAAGTCCTCCTTCAGTACCATTATTTTCAAGTTTAAGAGGTGATTTGATCAGTCTGTCAATACCTACCTGGTGAACAAATTTTGTTAATGTGCTCTTCAATCTAGCAGACACAGATTCACTGGCTGGAGGCAGACACTGAACAAAGGCAGATAGAAAATAAAGTATAGTTTTTAACAGTGAGGATAATTAACTATTGAAATAACGGTTGTGATAGTTTCACAATTAACAGCAATTTTTAACTCCAGATTGTATGTTTTTTCTAAAAGATATGTTCTATTTCAAACAGGAATGAATTCAGGCAAGTCCTATTACGTGTGTTAACAAGAGTCAGATTAGATGATCACAAGGGTCCCTCCTGGCTTTAAAATCTATGATCAGAGATGTCGTTTAACCAGTACTTGAGCTCTTTAAAATGAAAGTGTATATAGGGTTTATTATGCTGGATTCTTCTGTGAAGTTAACTAGGCCATCTCTCTGGAGAGAGTTCTGGATTCTTTGCATTTTTTAAAAATTTCTCTCAAATGAGACAAATTGGGTGGAATATCTTGTTAGAAGTATCACCTATAACTTTTAGACATTTTAATGATATTTTACTATTGACTGCATGAAACCTCCCACATACATCTCCCAAACAAAAGACTGTCAAAACAACGCAATTTTTCTTTCTACATTACAGATAAGTGCTTAAGGAATAACTCATCTTGTTCTGTTTTCGATTCAATGGTCTGTAACTAACACCCATCATTATCCCCTTCTGGATTTTTTTAGTTTACACACTAATTCATGTGCATACAAAGTTCTCTGATTCTGAGTTACCAGTAACTAAAACAGGTAATTCAGTTCTATAATCACCTGGGAGTGAAGAATCTAGAAGTTGCGGTGGATCACAATGTCAACATAAGTCAACAGTGCAATGATGTTGCAAAATAACCCCAAATTCAATTTTATGTTCCATTAACAGAGGCCTAGCATCCAAGTCATAGGAGGTGATAGTAGTGCTCTATTTGGTGGTGGTTAGGCCTCAGCTTGAGTGTAGTGTCCAATTTTGGTCAGCAGTGCATAGAAAGGATGTAGAGAATCTAAAAAGGATCCAGACGCAAGTGACAAAGATGATCAGAAGGATGGAGTACAAGCCATATAGGTGAAGGGTAAAGGTCCTGGGTATGTTTTGTTTGAAAAAGAGGGGACTCGGGAGTGAGATATGATAGCAATGTTCAAATACTTCAGTCCAGTGGAGAAAAGTTCCATTGAATCCATTGGAGAAAAGTTGTTCTCTTCTCACAGAGAGCAGGACAAGAGGCAATGGGTACAAACTACATCAAAGCAGATTTAGATTAAATCTCAGGAAAATCTTCCTAAGTGCAAGGACAGTAGGACAATGGAACAGATTGCCTTGGAAGATTGTGGACGCTCCTTCACTGGAGGTTTTCAAAAGGAGGTTGGGTAGTCATTTGACTTGGGTGATTTAAACACAAGAAATCCTGTATCTTGACAGCTACTGTCGATACATAGGCAATTGAAAAATTTATCTTCACATTCTTTGTCATGCGAGTTCAGATTGTTTATGATGTGCTGAGTATAAGTTGATTGCATTTGCTTCCTTCATACCCTCCTCTTTCATTGTTAGTTTAATGCTATTGTGACAGGGTCAATTTGGAAGGCTTCCAGTAAGTATTGGAAGGCCAATACATCAGCCCAAGGTTCAGCAAGCCTCTTTTCTCTTGATAACTGAGCAGGAGTTACTCCAGAGTAATTAGCACACCTGGAGCTAACTAAGGCCCATCTCAGGACTTATTAAAAAGCCTCCCCTATACAGAAAGGGTGTGGCTGGAGTGTGAGAGGAGGAGAGCAACCAGTGTGTGAGAGAGGAATCAAGGAACGGTTGGAAGACAGACAGATCTAGGAAAAGAATACTGGACAGAAAGAGAACCTACAGGTACAAAGACTGGGGGGAGGAAAAACCCCTGCTCGAAGAAGGCAAAGGAACCTTTCCTAAGGCCTGGAGGCCTAAGTGAAACAGACCTTGCCAGAAAGGGAAGATTTAAGTGGGCACTACCACATTCAGTGGGACTACCAGAGACTAATGATTTCCCCTGGCACGAAGGCCAGAAAGGTTCCCTGGCTGAGCAGAGTCCAGACATTACATCTAGGGGTACAGGGAAGTAAACCAAGGAATCTAGCCAGTTTCCTGATGCAGCAGAGGGAGGCTGTGGCTTGTAGGGTGTCTGGGTTGGGGCCCAGAGTCAAGGGTGAGACTGGCCATCCACTGGAGGGACAAGAGCCCCATCAAAGAGGCAAGGGTCTAAGAAAACACTCAGGAGTGAAGCAGTTTTTCTGGCTACTAGAGGGAAGCATGAGACCTACCATGTTAGAAGAGGAGCTTTGTCACACCATCTTGGTTGCTCTAGTTAATCTCTGAAAAGAACTTTGTTTTCCTAAGCAACTTCCCCAAAGTTCATTTCTAAATTGTAGATCATTTGTCCTTATGAGTATATTTGAGGGGTATATAGTTCTTAAGTATACATATATTAAGTACCATGGGTACATACATCTTAACATGCATCTGGTCAGAAATTTTCCTTTTTGCTTTTGAAAAATGCCAGTTCATCAAAATGGAAATAATGCATGGGAATACGACTTTGAATGGAAACCAGATAAGTTTCTGGCAGAAACCTGCCACGTTTCCTACAAGCTTGCGTCTTCCATGGCTTCTTGGCAGTTTAACCAAGTTGCTAGGGTTCCTGAGCTCTGCAGCTCTTTAGTAGTCCACCAGGCTCCTGGGCTATGCCTACACTTGTAAAGTTAAGTCGACTCTGTTAAATTGACTTAGCGAGGTTGACTTTAAGTCAACCTTGTTACATTAACTTAACAGAGTGGCTACACTTTAATAAGTGACTTAATAAGGTTGACTTAGCACTATTCCCCATCCACACTGGCTTTAAGTTGACTTAAGAAATCAATTTAAGGCTTAAGTCGACCTAAGCTGTTAAGTCAATTTAAGGAAGCACGTAAGTTGACTTAATAAAAGTTTGTGCAGGTCAACTTAAGCGTCCTTAAATTGACCTAAGTTGACAGTATAGACACACCCATAGAGCTCTCTAGTTACTCAGCTTGTGGGCTTTTGGAGGCTCAGGCTCCTTGGGCTTCCCAGGATTCTGGTTCCTTGGCAGCTTGGACTTCCTGGCATTTAGCTCCTCAGCAGCCCACCTGGCATTTTCCTCTGTCAGTCTGATTCCAAAGCCCTCAGACTCCTGTTGATTTAAGTGGGCTTTGGATCCCAGCCTTGTTCAGTCAGCTATGCTTTACTCTGTTTCCATTGATCTCTCTGTCTTAGAGAGTGTCATAAAACAAACATTTTGGGCTATGTCAAAAAAACTGAGATTAAACAAAAAGTAGCTTTTGTCTCACTTCATTTGTCCATTTTAAATATAAAATAAATAAATAATATTCCAGTACTGTCACAGTAATATAATAGCATACCTACTGAGTTAGGCTTTTGGCAAGTATGGAAAAGAGGTAAATGTAAAAATAAAATTCCTGCTTTTACCATGTGCATGCACATTCAAAGTCCTACCAGTTTGAAAGTCCCTATTGCTTCCTGAGCTATTCCTTCACTTCGAACTCAGAGATCCATTTAGAACTGTAGAATCTTTAAAACTATTAGAACGTCTTTACGTCTACATCGCTAGTAGAGCTGGCTTGAGTGTTCTGTGTAAGCTTTCCACAAAGCTTTCCAAAGTCTTTTCATTGAGCTGATATACAACAGGTGACGTATGCTTGTCATTAACACACACCCAAAAGCTACCATTAGGTTCCAAAATTCTACTTTTTTTTTTTTTTTTAAAGCACAACAGTTTGCATGTCACTAACTCTTGGAATTAGCAGCTGGTGTGAAACGCAACTGGTGGTTGAAATCATGGAAACTATAGGAACTATAAAAGTTTTGAATAGCAGATGAATTTGGCTGCTGTAACTGGAGAAGCAGCAGCATAGTTTGGCTTATAAACTGCAAGAACAGCCTTAACAGCTGAATGAGTCTGGCATGTGAAATTGCACATATATATTCAACAAAAAAGAAGACTGCTGAGCTATTTTGGGGGAAATGGCTCAAATAACATTTGCAAGAACCCAGATGTGGCTTGGAAACTGCAGAATAGCAGAGAGATAGAAACACAACTAGAAAAAGTAGCCTGATTATGTGCAAAAAGAAAAAAAGCAACTGAAATGCTCAACTACTCAGCTTGTCATGCTGACATATTTTGTACAGCAAAAAGGCAGCTGTCAGTGCCACTCTGTGAATCAGAATCCAGGGAATGCTATAAAACGGATACGTGAGGCACCATCCTAAATATCAAATCCTTTATTTTGGTGGAAGCATGAGTTCTAAGGTTATTCCAGGACTTTTCCTACAAGGCAGCCTAGGTTACACCAGGGCAGTTTAACATTTTTATGTTAGGAAAATTTATGTAGACAAAGAATATTGGATACTTCTCTTACTAATATGCTTGAATAGTATCTGAAAACACTTTTATTTCATTTGTTATTTCTGATCTACCAGTAGGTTAGGGAATGGTGTATTAACCATTGACTAACTTTCAATTTGTGGTCAGAGATTAAGTTGAAGGAAATGTAGTTGCGTTGCATTTTATGTTAGTTTTGGTGCGTTGAAATCTTGAGCAGAGGAAATTCCTGATTAATTTTTTCTAGGTGCTGGACATTCTCACTGAGAATCTGATTTAAAGATTGGCTCTGACTTGACTGGAGGAACCAGTTATTTTTTCTTTCCTCCCAGTTCTGTGTGTCTGCCTCCCTCTGGTGGTGAAACAAAGGCATGAGTTGATTACAGCCACTTTTCTGTCCAGGGAAAAGAACATAAATTGACATCCTGTACTAACGTATACCTAGAATGTAGCCCTTATTTGTGGGGTTTAGGGATGTCTCACTAGATATTTCCTCTCTTCTTTCCCAGCCATACTTCAAAAGCTCAATATTGTATCATGTTCCCACTACTCATACAACTATAGATTGTTGGCAGTTAATTCATGGCTTCAACATTTTCTAAGTTACACCACAGAGACAAGAATGCTTATTCCTCTGCCGTTGTCACCGTAGGTTAATGTTGAACAGTATTCATGAATTCCATGATAAGAAACTGCCATAATTACTTAAAATAGTCATGTACATGGTACTTTAAGATCCATAACTAAGAAGGTATGGGTCTTTCCTTATGCTCTGCAATCTTTCAAACTTACTGAGTTACATCACTAGATTCAGCTCTGAGATAATATTACCTGGTAACCAGATTTTTCTCACTCTGGAAATCTTGATCATGTCCAGTATTTTTCTACCTTGGTATTTGTGTGCTTTCACTAGAAAGATGTTGTTTTGGCTAAAATGCAAGAGCTATGGCATTAATATTTCCAGTTTTGGAACCATCAAAGCTCTCTTCAAAAATCTGATATAGATGAGACAACCAGCTACTTCAATTCCTTATTTTCTCTTTCTGAACCTGCTTTGGGGATTACATGGTCCAGTTCTTGCCAGTTGTTAGTACCATAACTTGCTCAGCTGCGTCATCAGCTTTGAGGGCACATTGGTGGTGGGGGGCAGGGGCAAGTCCTGTGGGATTCTTGGTGGTTGGAAGGAGTCATGAGAACCCTGGCCCCACGCTCACACTGAGATGTTCACAATGCTCATGTTAAGTGCTCACTGCTCAGGCAAGTGAGCTTTGCAGGACCAGTGGAGAGCATGGAGGCTGCTCGGGAGACTGTAACAGAGGACTTGGGGTTTGGAGAAATGGAGGATGTGCAGCTGTTGTATCTCTTTCCTGCCAAGCAGCAATGGCAATTCCCACTGCATGCCACAAGTAGTACCAGGGAAGCTGGCAGGGGGTGGGGGTGGAATCTCAGCCCCAAGCTCTGCCCTTCCCCTCCAGCTTCTTCAGGACTGGAAGCTTTTTCAGCCTAATCTCCTGCAACTTGAGACCACTGCTCCTAGTTCTGTCATCTACTACCACTGAGAATAGCCTACCTCCATCCTCTGTGGACCCCCCTTCAGATAGTTGAAGGTCGCTATCAAATATCTCCCTACACTCTTCTCTTCTGCAGACTTAAATAAGCCTCGCTCCCTCAGCCTCTCCACATAAGTCATGTGCTCAAGCCATCTAATCATTTTTGTTACCCTCTGCTGGACTCTTAATTTGTCCACATCATTCCTATTGTGCAGACCCAAAACTGGACATGCTACTTCAAAAGTGGCCTCACCAGTGCCAAATAGAGGGGAATAATGCTCCTACTAGGGAAGATCAATATGCTCTTAGCTTTCTTGGCAATAAAGGCATACTGTTGACTCATATCCAGCTTCTTGTTCACTGCAATTTCACATCTTTTTCTGTGGAACTGCTGCCTAGCCAATCAGGTCCCCAGTCTGTAGCAGTGAACTGGGATCCTTCCATCCTGAGTGCAGGACTCTGCACTTGTCCATGTTCAGCCTCATCAGTTGCCATTTGGCCCAATCCTTTAATTTGTCTGTCATTCTATAGTCAGCGTATCATTCTCCCTCTTCCCCCCTCTCCCTCGCGCCCCATTCCCCAGCTTAGTGTCATCTACAAACTTACTGAAGTTGCAAGCCACCCCATCCTGCAGATCATCAATGAAGATGTTAAACTAAACAAGCCCCAGAACCAACACCTGGGGTACTTCGCTTGTTGCTGTCTGCCAAGTACACATTGAGCCGTTGATCACTATCCATTGTGCCTGGATGTAGCCAGCTCTCTATCCATGTTATAGTGCATTCATCCAATCCACACTTCTTTTACTCACTGATAAGAATACAGTGGGAGACCATATCAAAAGGTTTGCTGAATTTAAGGTGTATCACATCCACTGCTTTCCCCACAGCCACAAAGCTAGTCAACTGCTCAGAAAATCCAGTCAGTTGGTCTGGCATGTCTTGCCCTTGGTGAATCCATGTTGACTGTCTGATCACCTTCCTCTCTTCCAAAAGTCTCAAAATGGATTCCTTGAGGACCTGTTCTATGATTTTTCCAGGGATTAAGGTAAGGCTGACTGGTTGTACTTCTGTGGATCCTTTTTCCCTTTTCTGAAGATGCATACTATATTTGCCAGTCATTTGGAACCTCTCCCAGTTACCATGAGTTTTCAAAGATAATGGCCAATTGCCCTGCAATCACATCAGCCACCCTGAGCACCCTCAGATGCATTGTATCCAGCCCCATGAACTTGTGCACATACAGCTTTTCTAAATAGTCCTCAATCTGTTCTTTCACCGAGAACCTCTCACCTGCCTCCCACTCTCTGCTGTCCAGTGCAGTAGTCTGGGAGCTGACCTTGTCTATGAAGGCATAGGCAAAAAAAGCCCTGAGTATGTCAGCTTTTTCCACATCATCTGTCACTAGATTGCCTCTCACATTCAGTGAGAGGCCTACACAAAACGGACCTTCTTTTTCCTAACATACCTGTGGAAGCGCTTCTTTTTACCCTTTGTCTCTTGGTAGCTGCAACTTCAGTTGTGCTTTGGCCTTCCTGAGCACGTTATTTTTCTGTCGTAGTGATTCCCAGTCTTTTTGGCTTGAGGGCCACAGGTATCATTTTTACAGCCTGAAAGGCCACCAGCCTTCGCCAGCAAACCCTCTCCACCACCCCCATCCTCCAAGCAGTTTGCCTCCTTGCTTGTAGATCTCCCATCTCCCTGGCTGCAGCAGGGAAACTGCACACATCCTGCAGCTCTGCACACTGTGTCTAAAGGCAGTGGCTCTCTTCTGAGGCCAGGGGGACAGAAGATCAGTGCTCCCCTCCCTCTGACTCCAGCAAGGACCCTAGCACATATGGACCTAGCCAGAATGCTTTGCCTTGCTCTCTGCTACAGACAGGAGGACGGGAACACTAATCTCCTATACCTTTGGCTGCAGCAAGGGGCCTGCATCAGTCTCTTAGCCCTGTGGAAACACACTCCACCCGGATGTTTAGGCAGTGATTCTGTGCTGCAGTCAGTAGGTGGGGATCTGAATACCTCTAAGGGCCACTTTTGGCTCCTGAAACAGAGGTTGGGAACCACTGCTCTACCGGAATACACTTTCTGAGTAATAAAGGCCTCTTAGGTAATTGTTGAAGTTATATACAAGTCAAAATAAAAGAGAGATCATGAGGTGAATTGAAATCCCAAATCAAAATGAACTGGGACATCTTTGCTAGAAATTTTTGACTATCTGGCATATGTGCAGCATGCATGAGTTCCCTACATTTCTTACTGAGTCAGCTTTCCACATACAATCAGAATTTAATATAACCAGAAAAGATTTTTACTTAACCAACTACCTCCTGTAATCTAATTCACACAATTTAGCATAAATGTCAGTTTCTTTTAAAAAGAGTTTCCGTACTGAAATATCAGGCATGTTGTAGATCAGAACGTGTGTGTGTGTGTGTGTGTGTGTGTGTGTGTGTGTGTGTGTACACTACACTTTGCACAGTAGATGCCATGCTACAATTAGCTCATACTGATGCTATCAGTCCTCCCCCAACCCCTTTTGCATGCTAGACTTAACCAATACAAATGGAGAGGGAGGGGACAATAAGTCAAGTTGAAAAATGTCTTAATTTCAACGATGAACTTGAAAATCTAGAGAAGTGGATGGTTGGAATTATGCTTACTTGATTCTGAAAAGCAAGTTTTGTGTTTTTACTGAAACTACTGTATAAAGTAGAAATAACTCTGTAAATTTGACATTAATGCAGATAGGTTTTTTTAAACACCTATGATATTGACTTGAACCAATCTTACTTGAAATAGAATTTTTGAACTCTTCCTATTTAATAGGTCATAACTGCTTTGTCATTCTCTATTAGCACCCAGGAGAGCAATTGTTTAAAAAAAAAAAAAAAAAGTCATCTGGTTTCTGGGATATCCTCTTCAGTTGGGCTGATACAGAAATTAGAGGTATTTCTTAGGTGGAGCCCAATCATTCTTGTAACTCAAGCATGCTTGTCTTTTGCCATCATACTGTAGAGGACAGCTAATATCTTGTACTCCAATTAGGATAGTGTCGTCTAGCATAAAGCATAAGATAAAGAATAATTAAAGCCCAGGTATAGTCAGACCTCACTTCCTACCTACCAACCCACCTCCAGTGAACGTTCTCTGCTTTTTATCCTGGAAGAACTGATCCTTGCTCTAGCTTGCTGAATGTAGTTCCTTCTCTCTCCTTGTTCATCCTATTTTATTCCCATTGAGGAGGTACCAGGTGGATTACAAGAAGAGGAGAAAAGAGAGCTAAGACATAGCTGGGCCTTTCCTAAGAAAAGGGTCAGACTAATCTGATGACTTTATGCTGATTTTTGCAGATTTCTGATTCCAAAAAGGATTTAGTCATTCATATTCATATTCTAACTTTAACTTTCTGTCTCTCAACCTAGAGAGGTCCAGCAAAGACACCAGTTTTCTCAGGCAGTTTAGATCCCCACCCCACCACCCACCCACTTGGGAGGCTTAATAGGGAATCTAACAGTATCCAGGAGCAACAAAGTTCTGACCTTTGCTTCCTTTTTTCTTTCAACCAAAAAGTTTTCTGTTGAATTGACTTGCCTACATTAACCTTTTTTTTCCTTAAAATTTCCCATTGTGGCAGCAACATTGATAACATTGGTGTAAGCACTAATGTAGACAAGAAATTGATTGGCATAGTTATTTTAAACATTGTTTATTAGAATCCATTCCCTAAGCTTTCCCAGTTGAATTTGGAGTCTACTGAACATAAGGAATTTAAAGCATAATCCTGAATCAAATAATATTTTTCTTAAAAAACCCCAAACAAACAAACAAAAAACCAACAAAAAAACCAAAAGCCTGTATTTATGAAGGCAGCTGAAAACTTTGAGCCCATCAATATTCAGTTTCTTTTTCCAGATGTAGAGTTTATACTGTAGCTCCATAGAAACTTTGATAAACATGCACTTGTTGTTCCTCTTTCTAGATTTTCTTCTTGTAAGTCTAGTGTGAACATGGCTTCCTCGGTAGAGAATAGAGACAGCTTGGTAGGTATAATCCTACCAGTTAGAGCTCACTTAACTTTTATTAACACTGTTGGTTAAAAGTATCAACAGTAGACAGACCAGTGAATCCTCCCTATTTAGGACAAGTTGTTCAATAAAGTTAGGTCAGGGGCAGGTTTAGAACTATGTGAGTGCCTTAGTCTTCATGACTGTCCTTTTTCTTTGCTTTCTTTTTGCACTGCATGTATTTTTATGCATCTGAGTTGAGTATGCTCAGCTGTTAACATTGTAGCAGGAAAAAGTTCTGTTTTGTGGTTTTAACCTTGGCCCAGTATAGGCATAAATTCCACTTATCTTTTTGCCTGTTGAAAACGTGGGTGGATGCATCTGCACACATCTAAATAAATGCAAAAATATTCTGGTTCTGGTTTTTAGGAGGCTTGAGAAGTGTAAAAATTAATGGTAGCACTATGTCTATCATCTCTGGACTCCCTAGCTCGCACAGGGGAAATAATAGTGAGGTTCTAGATCACAAAATGCAGAATGAGTCCATATGAGATACTCTTGCTGTGTAAGTAATTGCCACTTGTCTGATGTTGCACTCAAAAGAAATTAACCTTTAGAACATTTTGTAGTATGGAGGGAAAAAAATCAGTGCAGCATTTTTCTACTTTTTACAAATATATATGTGTATACACACATGCATATTAACTTTGGGGTGGAGATGTATTGCCATTGCAAAATCAGTATCATTGTTTTCTTTGCTTCCCATTTTGTACCTTTTTTCTCTCCTCTAAGAAAGTGTGTACCCTTACTTTTCTCATTTATTAGTAACTGATTTTCATACTATTTCAGTCTGAAAAATTGTTTTTTTTAGATTTTGTTTGCTTCTGCTAAATAAGTGGAGAGTGCGATGAGTGATTGGCTTGTAACTTGGAACATTTCAAGGATAGTAATATATTGGCAAGCAGGTGCTTACAGATCTGCAGTAAAGCCTCATTACGCCACTGCATCAGGGACTCATTATTCATTCTGGACTACATTGGGAAACATTGAATTATGTTGGAATATTTCCTTTTATAGTTCTTTTTTTTTTTTAAAGACAGACAATGAAGTAACTTAATAAAGATAATTTTAAAAACAGACATGATTAACTTTGGAAAACAATGTTTCCAGGAAAAGCAGGTATTCATTTTAGACTCTGCTGACAGAGGAAAAGTAAAGTCGTTTAGAGATTTTAAGAATTAAGATTGAAGTACTGCAAGTAACTTTAAACATACAGCAAAGCAAACAAGGAATCCTGTGGCACTTTTAAAGGCTGACAAATTTTTTTATCACATGAGCTTTCGTGGGAGAAACCGATAAATACATTTGTTAGTCTTTAAAAGTGCCACAAGACTCCTTGTTTGTTTTGTTGAACTAGACTAACACAGCTACCTCTTCAGAACTTTTTAAACAATACAGCACTGCATTCTCCAAACACATTTTCTGTTTACAAATGTAAATATTTAGTGATAAAGGTATTTGTTTCAAAATAAATGAGTCACATCTTTTTCATTATTTACAGAAAAAGAACAAAAATCTTGGTTTTAAAATCAGTTTCCAGGTTTGTGATTAAACATTCTGGGTAATAGACAAAGAAGACTGCAGGGCTTTGGTACAAGATCATAAGATGTATAGCAATTTCATCAAGGCTTTTATGAATGTTGTGACACCAAGTGCTGTCAGCTTCCATTACTGTATATTTTTCTAGATGTGTGGCTGTACCGCAGCAGATGAAAGATCACAACTAAGCTAAGCTCTCAATTTTAAAGAGCACCTGAAATAAAGACCAAAGTTGTAGCTGGGGGACTGGATGACTCAGGAGCTTGATCATGACAAAAGTAAAAAATTATTCTTGTCAGTTTAAAGCCTCCCTACCTTGGAAGCAATCAAAAGATATTATAATCAAATGGTATGGTGTGTCCCTTGTTGATCACTCGTTATTCCCCTTGCCATTATGTCAGAGTACAGACACGGGCTAAAAGTTGGGCTTTATCACCATTTTGCCTCAGTGAGTTCCTGTTTGCCTGCAAGGGACACACAGTGTTTGCTGATGGTGCTTTCATATTGTATGTGTTTATATAGCCTTCTTTGTCAAGCCACCACCTTAAACCAGCATCTTCGTGGTTTTCCATTTCTCCTTCATTGGAATCTCTCAATCACAGGTGCCTGTTAACCCTCCTTTACACATCGTCCACCTTCCCAAGCCCAACACCATTTTCTCTGGTTCAGTAGTTCTTGCCAATTGTTCTCTGACCCAACTCTGGAGGAAAATTGCAGCCTTCTTTGTGCCCTTTACCCTTTACATTGGCAGTTATCTACTCTGTCTTGACTCTGTTAAAAGTCAATTGTGGCACAACTAACCCTTCCAAGTTTGTCAGCCAGCAATTTTTCAGTAAGTCAGATATACAGCTCTTTTTAGTTTAAATATCAGTATTACTAGTGGTTTTACAGAAGGAGAATTGTAGAATGCAGTGCAAAACTCAGCTAGACCTTCACCATGTGGAGAAGTGATAAATACCTTCATACACATCCGCCTAGGTAGGTACTGAAAAATGCATCAGTCAACTGGCACTAGAATTAATTATCAAATATTACAAGGTTATCTTGTCTGCATCATTATGGAAGAGCCTTTAGGAAATGAACAGAAAAACCAAGTACCACAGAGAAGTATCTTCTCAGAGAAAAGTGAACTGAGGTCCCTGCTCTTCAGTTGTAAGCCTCTCCTACTGTGTTTTGGAGATGTTTTCCTTTACTCTACTAGATGGTTTCCTTGGTATGTTCTCTTTTTAATGATAAAATAACCTGTCTCTCAAGATTCTGAATGTATTTTTTCTACTTGGTTTATCCTCCTCGTAACAAGGAGGTACTTGAAAACTGTTATCATGTCCCCTCTTAGTCTCCTCTTTTCCAGACTAAAGAAACCCAGCTCTTTCAATCTTCCTTAATAAGTCCACTGTTCCAGACCTCTAATCATTCGTGTTGCTCTTCTCTGGACTTTCTTCAGTTTGTCCATATCTTTCCTGAAATGAGGCACCCAGAACAGAAGCAGTACTCCAGTTGAGGCCTAATAAGGATGGAGTAGAGTGGAAGAACTATTTCTTGTCTTACTTACAATACTCCTATTAATACATCCCAGAATGGTATTTGCTTTTTTTTTTTTTTTTTTCCCCCCCAACATTGTTACACTGTTCATTCATATTTAGCTTGTGGTCCACTATGACACCCAGATCCCTTTCTGCAGCACTCCTTTCTAGGCAGTCATTGCCAATTTTGTATGTGTGCAGTGGATTGTTCTTTCCTAAGTGGAGTACTTTGCACTTAAATTTATTAAATTTCATTCTTTTTACCTCAGACCATTTCATCGGTTTGTCCAAATCATTTTGAATTGTGATCCTATCCTCCAAAGCATTTGCAACCCCTCCCAGCTTGGTATAATTGGTAAACTTCATAAGTGCACTCTTTATGCCATCATCTAAATCATTGATGAAAATATTGAACAGAACCAGACCCAGAACCAATCCCTGCGGTAACCCATTCATTATGCCCTTCCAGCGTGACTGTGAACTGTTGATGATTACTACTTTCTGGGAATGATTATCCAGCCAGTTTTGCATCCATCTTATAGTAACTCCATCCAGGTTGTACTTCCTTAGCTTGTTAATGAGAAGGTGATGTGAGACCTTATCAAAAGCCTTACTAAAGCTAGATGCCACCAGAATGCCCTGTCTTAGTCACATATAGGAGCCACTGGTAGGATATTTTCTCACTCCTTAAAAGCCTCAGAGAATCTGCCTTCTAAACCTGCCAGATCAAAGATCTTATTTTAGCAAAGTTGTGCATGATAGGCAAATCCACTGTTTCATTAGCAATGTATTGGTGGCTGTAGAGACTTAGAGTTGACTGGTGGTTCGGGGAAGATAAAATTTAGGAGAATTTTTTTAGGCTTATGAGCCAGAAATCAAAAACCACCTGAATGTCTTCCTTAACTGCCCACTTCACCTTAGTGTGAAAACTGATGCACATGCAAAACGTTCATTTCAAAGGATCACACTGGTGAATGCACAACAAACTTTCCCAAGAACACTTAAAAGTACTTGCCTTCAGTAAAAACTAGTTTTATGCTGACCTTCAACTCCCAGAAGTTTTGGCTTTAGATCTGATTTTTTTTTTTTTTTTTTTTTTTTTTAAATCAGCTTTTTATAATGGGGTAAATGTGTGTTCATTCTATTGCTCCTCACAGATTGGACCATTTTTGTTTAACCTTAAAAATGGGTTGTAGGGGGACCTGACAAATCAAGAATGGAAAACTTCAGGTCAGTGAAAGTTTGGAAAGCTGTGTCACTAAAACAGGAGTAGACTTGTGAAAGCTGGTACAACCAAAACAATGATGCTTGTTACTGCCATCATTTTGATACTTTGTGTAAAGTTGGGTAATCGTTACGTTGAGTACCATTCCGGTGTTACAGAGGCTATGTCTCTATCACAGTATGTCCTGCATGTTTCACGTATCTGTGCCATAAACATGCATTATGTGCATCTGTCATGTGATGTACTTTTCTGTTACTGTTATGACACTTACTGATTTTTGTCATATCTCTATTGTGGATACTGCATTATGTTACTATTGGGTGTGTCTACAAAGCAAAAAACTGAAAAAAAACCATGGCAATGAGTCAGAGCTCTGGTCAACTGACTCTAGCTTTGGCTCCTGCTGCATGGCTAAAAGTAACAGTGTAAACATTTGGGCTCAGGCTGGAATCTAGGCTCAGGTTCTCCCCACTTACCAGCTTTCAGACTCCTGACTCCAGTCTGAGCCTAAATAGCTGTTTTCTAGCCCTGCACTTAGCCCTGTGTTTGTGTTTTGTCTCAGATGTAATTCACCCATTCTTTGCTATATTTCTTAAACGAATTTTGTTGCATTATGCTCTGAAAATAATGAATAGGCTTTGATCTATTGTCTGACTTGAGATGGAAGTATTCTTATCCTGCAATCTGACTTTTCCTCTAATCATAATTACTATAAAAATTTTCCTCTCCCAATATTTTCCCCTTCTGCTTTTATGCAGAAACAGTGTTGGCAGGAGGCAGGTGAGCAATTTAAAAGCTCCTGCTTAAAATTTGATTTGGTGAAATCTTCTGTCCCAAAGAAGGGAAATAACAAGTAATTTGGGGTGGCAATGGAAAACAGGAAAACCCTTAGTGGAGTGTGGAGGAGAAATAGTGGATGGAATTTATTCCTATGTTAGGGGTCTATGATTAAGGGAGGACACTTTTGCTTGCACCTTGGGATTTTTCTATCTAGTTCAAACATCCCTGGTGGCAGCTATGGAATCTGCAGATAGTTGAGCTAAAATGAATTTTAAATTCAGATAAATAGGAACTGAATGGAAATCACAATATGTATACTTACATAGGCTCTCCATCCATGCAAGATGATGTAGGCACCAGCATTTGTGACTGTTTCTGGATGGGTCTGTATCAGATGTGGTCAGAAACACTTCTTGGTTTTCAGGTGCCTTGCTAAACTCTGCGTCATTGTTTCCATCCCCCTGACACCAAAACTCATCATTCTCATTTGTCTCTCCCTAAGGGTCCTCCCCAATAGCATGAGAAGTGTCCATTGAGATGACAGGTCTGGTGGTTGGGCCCCTATAGACTATAGTGACAAATTCTAAGTAAAAGGTTTTGGTTATGGATATTGCACTAGATGTAATGTTGTTAATCATAATACTGGTACCTGTATCTCCTCTGCTTTCCTTCTGCTTGGGGCTATCCCTGCAGCAGCTAGAGTCTACATCTTCTCTGATAGTGTCTTGTACGTGTGTCTGTTTTCTTATGTGAGGGTCTTAGCCTGCAGGTACTTCTCACTCCAAAGCCCAAGAAAATTAATCTCATTTCTAGACTAGTAGAAGCCCAAAACTGACCACAAATCAGAACCATATTCTCATAATTGGTAAGAAGCAATGTTCTCTTTGGGGCTTCATAGCTTGTTAATGTCACTGCTGTGCTTGTAAAGCTCTTTTGAATGTTGAAGATGCTTCTAGTCACTCTGACCCCTGACAGTGTAGTTCAAACAGCTTAGTAGACAAGATGCTGCAGAAGAGAGTGATGCTGTGTGGGACTGCAGTAAGAACTTGTGTACCAATAAATCTGTATCAATGCCAGTAGGATGTCACCGCTGAATCAATTGAATTCTGTTGGTGGGAACATGTGCTATCTTGAGGGGGAGTGGGGGGAAATAACTATACCAAATTAATTTGGGTATGTTTCAGTGGGAGGCAAGTGTAAGGATTCACCCATGATCTCACTGAAAAAAAGATATATTCTACCAGTACAACTCTTAGGTTTAGACCAGCCTTCAGAGTTTGATTATCACCAAATGTGTCTGCCTTTTGAGATCACTGACACAGCTACGAGCATTTTCTTACAGCAAGGCCCCTGAATGCCACTCTGACAGAATAAATGAGCCTTAAAGTAGGGGTTTAATAACATTTAATTTTCACTTGAGGCTTCTCTACACTTATGGTACTGCAGCACTCAGTGAAGGAACTACCTATGCCAACAGGGGAGCTTTTTCCATTGGTGTAGGTACTCCATCTCCCCAAGAGATGGTAGCTATGTCAATGAGAGAAACCCTCTAACTATGGGTTAGGTCACTGTAAATACATTGTTCAGAGGTGTGAATTTTTGTCACCCCTGAATGAGAAAGTTATACCAACATAAGTTCGTTGTGTAGACAAGGGTGCAATATACATGAGAATTAAGTTTCTGTTGCATTATCTAAGGGTTTGTCTACCTCTGAAGTGTTGCAATTGCAGCACTTCAGTGAAGACTTTAGAGTTCTCCCATCAGCATAAGTGAGTTCTCCCAGCAGCAACTCCCCTACAGTTGTTTACCTTTTTGTTGTCCTTCCTCTGAAACATATTGTTCTCCTTAATAAGCAGGGGCCCCTTACAATCAGTCATCTTTAAGTTACATTTCCTGATCATTAGTAAGAGTATGCATTTTTATTTAAAAACAATCAAATCCCTCTGTTTTTGGCATAATGGAATCCATTGACTATAGTGCAAGTTTTCTCTTAGTAGTACACTTTTGAACCTATAAAGTTTTATATTGTGTTAAATTCATACTCCCTTTTTACTTACGTTCTGGAGAAGCAAACAGTTTTCCTCTTCTTCCTTTGAAGATGATTTATGCATTTAAAAGGCATATAAAGAGAGGCTGAATTTTGTAATAAACTTTGTAATAAACTCACGTTTATCTTTCTAGAGTAAACTGAATCTTTACAGCAAAAACGAGTCCTGTGGCACCTAACACTAACAAATTTCTTTGGGCATAAGCTTTCGTGGGCTGCAACCCACTTCGTCAGATGCCTGCAGAATTTTTTTAGTCTTTACTGTGTCACAGGACTCTCGTTATTTTTACTGTATACAGACTAGTACGGCTACCCCTCTGAATCTTTACAATGCATGATGAAACACAGGTTTTTTTTAAGACTTTGTTTTTGCAAGACTGTAACAGTGTTTGTGAGTAGTTTTCCCTTTTATTTTTAAGTAGTCCTGCTTGGACATCATTACAGTTAAATTAGGCTGACTCTTTGGTTAATTACACTCATAAATGTGACCTGATCTGTGTGGATGAAATTTATCTGGCAATATTCATGGATCTTAAATCATAACATGACATTAGGTGTCCTTTTACAATAAAGAACTGGTCAATTGTTTGGCCAATTCACCATTAGTTGCTAGGCAACTTCAGGTTTAATGTTTAATAATTAAAAACAGCATAGCATGAATTAGCACTCTCTATCTATTGCACTAATGATTAAAATACAATACCTTTTACATAAACTGTGAAACATATCAAGTAATTTAGTTATTTACAGATAAATGGGTCATTTTATTATGAATAATTGGCTTTTTAGAGTAGCCTGAATATACTGGAGGTAGCATTTATATACTGACTAACCATACAATTAAGACATCTTGCAACAGTTTTACACCTGCCTAATGACCTAACAGTGCTGCTTGCAGAGATGTTAGAGACCCAGTTTCTGTACACCACTTCTCTGTACTTCCATCATCTGTTTTCATAAGCATTTCCATGTAGCTGATTCAATGACATCAGAAATAATTAACATTGTGAACACTTAGGTGGTGTTTTCTGTTTTTCAAAGAGCTGTTGTAAAATGAATGACCAATGTGAACAGTGGGCTGGATGAAAAGTCAGAGAAAAGAAAGGATAAGAATTATTTAAAATTACCATGGCTGGCTAACTTCTCTCCTCCTCTCTTTCCTGCCCTCCACCCCAAAAGAGGAATCTTTGTCTTGTGAAAAAGTCCAAAAAACCTTAGTATTCATGAAAAAGGTATAACTATTAAGTGTGAAGATTTTCCTCTTCAACATAGTCTTTATTACCTTAGTTTCCTTTGAAAGTAAAATAGTTTCTTGTCCATTTTAGTAATTTATTTTCCTTAAGTAAAAGGTTAATTCACTTCTCTGAAGAAACCCTTGGTTATGAACACTGGTAAATTGAAACTGAAGACTGCTGCCTTGCCAGAATGAAACATTTCCATCAGTGGACTGGGAATAAAATACATTTGGCTCTTCTGGTAATAGCTGCTATTAGAAACTGTCACTATCTTTCCTATGGCCTCAACCATCGTTTTTCTGAAAAGCATCTGTCTCATCTTGTATCCCTGAACCTTCATTGGTTAAACTGATAAAGCAGTATATTCTTTCGTTTAAGAGTTGATATTTTCTTCAGCTATTTCAGCTTGGGTGCCTTTCCATGTTTGCGTCTGCTCCAGAGGGTCCAACTGTTGTCATGAGTTGTCACAACTTCAATTCTGGTTAGCGAGTAGTTATTTTAATGCAGATGAATGCAGTAATTATTCTTCCTTACTTCAAACGAATTTGAAGAGACGGTTCGTATTGTCTTTCTCTCACAGCATTTAGACAGTATCTATAGCCTTTTTATATATGCAAATGAGATCTGTCCATTTGAATTAAAGAAAGCTAAACTATACCTCTTAAACTAGGAAATTTATGTCTTAAGATATTTATTAAAATTTATTAGTAATGTAGTGGAATAGTGCAAGTATAAATGTTCCCTAGCAGTCTCACCAAATCCATAGATTTATGCTGTTATTTTACTGCATTTAACAAAATACAAAAATAGCCATCATTTGAACAGTTGAACTTCTGTCATTTCATTAAAATATTTTTGAAGGTCAAACAGATATAAAATATGTACTATAATTTGTTTAGCAAGATTACCATAGAGAACCATCTGTAGGTCTCCTAGCTGTTCTGTAATTCAGGTGAGCAGCTGGAGTGCTGCAGATGGTGGTCAGACTGTGCTATCCCCATTTATTTAAGTATTGTTTTTCAACTTATCAAATAAAAAGAGGACGGCAAAGAGCACTAATGAATAAATCTTACTTCATTGCCTTTTTTCTTACTGAATAGAATTTAACAGATAGTGGGAGGGGTTTCAAACATAGGGCTGCTATACACTTGTTCTTTAATACTTCTGTCACGCTGCCCTACAGTGGCTCAAGAGCGGGAATACTGGAGCATACTGTTAAGAAGCAAAACACAAACCCTTAATTGGGTTTGATTTCTGTACTAAAATTTCACCTCTTGTCTACACCAATTTATGTTTCCACCTATATAAGTTTATTTTTGTGGTTGATGGTACTTTATCCCAAAGATCACAGCAATATTCAGATTATTCCTAGTCTCAAAGGACCAGTCATTTACCCTAGGTCAGTTGTAGCTTAGATTTCATACCAAAGACAATGCCTGTAGCCAATACTGTAATAAACTAAAACATTATTAACTAGGAAAAGAAAATGTTATTTACAAGGTTAAAGCAGGTAAACATTTACACACACAAGAATTCTAATCTTAATATTCAAAAAATAAGATGCTTTTTAAGATGAGCAAGCTTTATATTGCTCATCTGAGTCAAAGTAGCATAAAAAATATAGTCACTCTTTGATAGGGCTTTTTATTCTGTCCCCACTTCTGCTTTGAATTGTTAATACTTCTGTCCTATCTGGTGAGTTACAGAGCAAATATATCTATATTATATCATCACATGATATACAGCTATTATGAGATTAATGCATTCAACATTTTATAAGCCAGTGTTTCTCAACCTTTTGTGGACCAGGAACATCTAAAGATATTAATTACTTTACTCAGAACATCTGATGGAAACTTTCCTGATGAAGCTGGTATATGCCAGCTGTAATGTTTGTAATATCTGTGTAATATTACTCACTCCTGTGCAAATGATTCAGGAAATAGAATTAAATACAATTTTACAAGTATGACATGCATTTATTTCTAAAAAAAAAGATACGAAATGATTATGCACACAGTTTAAAACTGGAAATATTACTCGAGTTTTAATGAGAATTTTGGGCCTGCATGTTCGAACAAAGTTAATCTATTCTTGGAGCAAGGTTCATCAAAGAAAGTCTTACGATGGATATTATGTCCAAGTCATTTCGATGCCAGCAGTAACAGCGATAGGAAATTTAAAATATTCCAGCTGCTGCAAAGGAACAAGGTGGTGGCAGATGCTACAGCATGCCTGGAAGCTTTTCTGTGACATTTTAAATCTCCCAAGCACACACCCACTCACTGCGTTGCTCTTACCCCTCTCCACTCAACCCCAGTGGGTAAGGGGTCAGGGTTGGTCACAGACCACCTTCACTATGTCCGCAGAGCATTGATACTCCACAGAGCACCAGTTGAGAAACCCTGTTATAAGCATGTCATAAAGTCTAAATACATTCTTAGAATTCCAATACTTATTTTAACAATATCAATATACAAATGAGCCAAATTGATTCCAGCTGTGTATTTGTCAGAGTTCAGCTAGAGTCTTCTGAGCCTTGGCATGAGCTAGCATCTAATCTGTTAGCTTCACAATTGCACAATTTTATTAGAAATGGATGAACGGGTTCAGGTGAAATAAGAACCCCAAAAGTCTGATTTCTTAATCGAACCAAATCTCAAACTTTTTTTAGACTTTCTGAATTGATTCCACTTAATTTCCATCTCACCTTTATCATCTTCACCTCACTTTGGTCATGGGACTTGTTTCTTTCTACTCAGGCTGACTGTTGTGCTCTTTAATTTTTCCAAAGGATTTACCTGTCTGTCGTATCCCATAGGGTGCCTCAAAAAACTCTAGAGCCAGATGTAGTGAACACTGGAATTTCCAATGTATTTTTAATTCAAAAAGTAAATTAAATAAAGGAACAAAAATAGAGCTTAGCAAAGCAGATAGAATTATCCACTGGGCCTCACTTATATTATCACCATCTATTACTGGGGGAAAGGGCTGCAGAGTCTCTTGTTAAAGAATCTCTGTCATGCAGAGAGGGCTGTAGAGTCCTTTGCAAAAATGAGCAAAATGAGAAGCTCCCTGTGTACGCTCTCCATAGAATCCTCTGTCAGTGGTGGTACAAGAGAGCTAGACATCATCACTCCAAAGAGAGCCTTGCCAGCATCACAGGGAAATAGTAGCACTTCACAGTCTTAATGGATTGTGTCACTGTTTATTCTCTGGCTTGAACTAGATGCAGTCATTTTAGCTACTAACTTTTTACTAAATATAACAGAATTTTGAAAGATATTTTCTTCATAAATATTTAGAAAGGATGTCCAATATACCAGAAAAGAAAATAAGGGAATCCATACAGGCTGTTATTTGAGTAATGTTTTTAAATGAGTTCATAAAGGTAAAAGTCATGTCTTTTCTACCATCCTGCAATATTTATCACTGAGGATTGACATGAGTCTTTACCTTTTTGTGCATTGCTTATTGTTCTGTTTTTGTTTTTCTTTTTCTTTGCATCTGTTTAAAGCTGCTGCTCTGAGGAGCTGTAATATATATTAAGTCTGGACACAGTGCCTCTTCATCTGCAGCAGTTCTATTCTCTTTTCCTAGCTTACTGCTTCAATGATTAGATTTAGAATTTACTGTAAATCTTTGTGTGAAGATAATTGCTGCTCTTTTAAGCATCCTTTCCACGTAATGACAGCAGAGAGTGCTATTATTTGTAAGCCTTCATCAATAAAACTTCTGACTTCCTATGAGGTAAAATATACATCCAAAATAATTCTCTTCCTTTTAAAACAGACTTACCAGATAACATGACTTTGTAAATTCTGCTCTAGCATGCTGTAAATTTTTGTCCTTACCAAAGAATGTTCATCTTTTTTCCTCTAAGTCCTTAAACTGCATCCATAGGCAAATCTAGGGGTTCGATAGATCTATACACACCCGCATTCCTCAAAACAGGTAAGCTATTAACCTGTCATTACATTAAACTGTGGACCGATCTTATGTGGTCCATAGTTTTGCTTCATAATGCTTGTGCATTGTTTAGGTTACTGTGCATGTAAACCTGGACCATTTTATTTCTTTAATTCTCCCTTGAATAGCCTTTCTATAAATTCCCACTCTTGTTTTTCATCCTCTGAAATAAAGCTGAAATTATTTGGTAGTAGTAGTAACTGCTGTAGCCCTGTCTTTTCCAGAAAGAACCATATTCTGGTGAACAGGATAAGCAGAAATTAACTTCCAACATAGATGATTTAAAAGGGCTTGGTACTTCAGGCTCTTTCACATGTTTCAGCATACCATAAAAACTTCTATAGAAGTATCTCTTTACAACAAATTAAGTAACATGTCAAAATTGTGTTCCAGGAAGGAAGTGGCTGATTCCTTAACCAATGCATCTTCCCTATACTGAAACATGGGCATTCTCTCTAGTAGCCCCAATAGCAAGAGTCTTCAGGAAAAGAAAATAGGACGAAACTTGAGCACTATTAATAGTTTTTAACTGATCCCTTCAATTCTGGTATTCATCCTAGAATCAGTAGCCTGACAAATTTATCCAGATGAAATAGAAAGATTACTATTCTTGGCGATAGGGAGAAAAATTACTGCGGGATTCATGTTATCCTGACCTATTCCATGAAAAAAAATGTACTGTACACAGACATAGATGCAATCATGTATGCCACATTTCTATTCAAGAATCTTTTGTACATGGTCATCCAAAGATTCCTGAAATGCTCACTTCACTACTTCCAACTGTAATGAGGGGGGCATGGCCTCCTTCTGAGACTGATGGGGAGGACCTCGTACCTGCCCTGTGGTGAATGGAACCAGAACAGCCCCACTTGCCACGTTAGAAGCAAAAGGACGGGACAGGAAGTATAAAAGGGAAGTCCAACAGTTGAGTTGGGCTAGAGCTGCTGGAGAAGAAAGATGTCTCCCTACCAGTGCTGGAGCCTGAATGCTACAGCACCAAGACCAAGGAGCTGCTGCCAGAGCATCCTGCCACTTGGGATGTCAAAGAACTACTAGATTTGTTGCTAGCAGTATATCCTGAGGAGACTGATGACCCTGAAAGCCTGGTACTCTATAGTGAAGTGGCAGGAGGCTAGTTCAGGGAAAGCAAACGATAATCTGATTGTGTTGTGGCCTGATACTCGGTCAGTTTGCTTCAGATGGGACACAGCTGACACAGTGGTGCAACATTCTGCCACTTTTATGGCCCTGGGTTGAGACACAGTGGAGTTGGACAGGCCTGCGCTCCCCGCTGCCCCACTTTAGGGGTGGCAACTACTCCACTCTAGGCTAGGAGGCCTGCTTATTTTATGCCTTGCCTGAGGGCTTCGGGCCACATATTGTCTAGTGCTCTGCCCTCCCCGAGAGGGCCAATCCAAAGACTGCTTGCCAGCTGTGCTGCCTGCCTGAGGACCAAGGGAAATAAACTGCCACTTGCTCTGCCTTGCCTAATGGCAGGGGCCATAGACTGCATGCTTGCTTGGCTATGTCCGGGGGTCAGGCAGTAAACCACTTCTTACCTCCTGAAGGCTGGATTCCCAAGACAGCTAATTTCCCATTTTGAGCCTGTTTCTTTAAGAGCAATAGCGAGGGTGGATAGACTCCTTTGCAGCAGACGGTATGGTGGCCCTGACGTCCTACACCCACTAACTGTGAGTCATTCCTTCTTCAGGTTCAAACCTAATTCTTGCCAAGTTTACTAAACTTCTCTTTGAATCTGTGGGAAAATGTTCACTTGTATATCTTTTTTCTGAAGATTGCATTTCTCACAGCAAGAACATTGGCCTGGTAAGTCAATGACTTGCTGATCATAATAACCAATATTCTTTATATAATGTTCCACACGAACAAGGTAGCTTTACTCCCACATTCTATTCCAAAATGTAAAGTACTGTGATCTCTGAATTCTATTTCACATGTAATCCCAGTCCACTGGCTTACATATGTTTCCTTAACTGAGGCTTGTTGTTTGGTAGCACAAGATCCATTAAGAAAGATGCTAAAAGGGCTTTGAGTTATTTAGGTAAGACTACAGCTTTTTAAAAATCTTTGAGATTTGTAACCTATGAATAAACATGCAGGAGAGAAACAGTAAACTTGGTTTACAAATTTGTCATGCTGTTGGTTTCTTGGCACTTGAAAATCTTAGGACATATTGTTCCAGGTCCAAAGCTTCTTTGTGATATTGCCAAGTCATATCTGTTGAGATATGCAATTTTGATGCCCAGAATTGGGTTCATACATTTACATTAATTTTCTGTCCTGGCTTCTAGATCAGATGCCCAATTCAACGGAGCAGTCCTAGAGTCTTTGGTTTAGTGGATTCTTCTCTCACTACTGAGAGTCAATCTCCAGGGAGGTGATTTTTGTTCATACTCGGCAGATCATGAGAAATGTTACAAGATCTTTTACACAAGGGGCCAGGATCAGTGGATCAAGATCAGTGTTACAAATACTGCAAAAGACAACCACTTCAACGGTGCTTCTTCATTCTTAAGGTCACTGCCAAGTCAGAAAGAAGAGCATCACCTATTGAATTATAGTTTATTCCTTTTATTTTTTCACATTTTTATATTCTTTCTGTTCATTCCAGTTTCCTTTACCTTAAAATATTAATTCCTTTTCATATATCAATTAATGGGCTAACATGCCATTCTGAAGCTAGACCAGTGGTAGACTAAATGTTGAACACCCTTACCCAATTTTTTTAACAAAAATTCTCATTTGAATTAAATTTTGAATATGTTTCAGCATGTCAGTTTATCGCTTACTTTCCTTTATTGTGTGGGGCAGTTACGGTTTCTCTTCTCCCTTCCTCACCACCTGCTCCCTTCATGCTGCAAGTTCCAATCATGTTCCCAATCAAGGTCCCTCAGCAGGCCTTCACATTTGCCCTCATGTTTCTACT
Source organism: Pelusios castaneus (assembly GCA_007922175.1). Taxonomy (NCBI): domain Eukaryota; kingdom Metazoa; phylum Chordata; order Testudines; family Pelomedusidae; genus Pelusios; species Pelusios castaneus. The sequence goes on from ML685883.1 coordinate 3,460,555, forward strand.
GCATTGAGGCCATTGGTGATCACTAACTGAGAAATACACTGGAACAAGTCTTCTGGGGTTCTTTAGGATAATTACCCCATTAGGTAAAAGTTCTAAATAAAGTTGTGGCCTCTGCATTTAACTATACCATGAAATCTCTCTCTCATTGTTTGTGTCTGTCTTTCTTTTGACTGAAATGTTGAAATGAAACACTTTGACATTTCTGAACTGAAACTTTTGCAATTACTGTGCTGTGGAAAACTTCCTAGTTCCAGGTAATAGACATGTACATTTCCTCATCTCAAGGAAATATGGTCATCTTTAAAAGCTGTAATGCTGCTTATAGTATCAAGAATGGCATTGCCCTTTGAACAAATGTGTTTAGACAAGTACTACATCTTGCTGAAAATGTGGGAACTTCAATTTACTTAGGCTTAGTGATAAAAACATTTGATATGCAAGAACGTAAGTGCTTTTATATGAAAAGTGAATATTTTCTAGACTTAATGGAAATAAATAGCAGTTGAATAAACCTTCTGCAGCATTTTGGGACCGGTAGAAGATGGCAGGTCTATTACCCAGTCCCTTGTGGGCAATCCAATTAAGAATTTAATACATTATAAAACCAGGGAAATGGGATAATGTCTATTACTTTTATGACTCATCTTTAGTACTGCATCTGCCATACACAGCTTAAGTAAACATTTTCACATTCATGTAAACCAACTGATAAAATCCCTACTTCTTCTTTGAGCTGTTTCCCTATAGCAATACAGGTGTTCACAAAAGTTTTTTCCATTGTGGTAGCCTACATTCAACATTAAGGCTATTCTCTGTTTCCATATCTGGATGACTGGTACCATCATCATGTGAATGCTTACTAGTAACTATCCAAACCCTACATGATCTTTTTGCCACCCTCAGCATTTGTATCAACCCAGACAAGTCCACACTTACTTCTACCAGGAACCTCATGTTTATTGTCGCATTGGACTCCAGGACAGTGCTACACTGCCCTTACAAACATTATTGTGTAGTTGTGACACCATCCACACACACTTGATTATGTCTCCCTCCTAGGACAAATGGCAGCAACTGTGTTAGTCACTCTAGTTGCCTGACTACACATGCACTGCCTATAACATTGGTTATGATTGGTTTACAACCCAAACAAGAACTACCTGGACAAATGGGGTCCCCCTCCCACCAAGAGTTGGTTTCCTTGACATGGTGGCAGGATCCCTCCAAGGTTTTAGTGGGCATAGCTTTCTTCCAACCAAACCAGATATGATCCTCATGATGGACGCATCTGTTATGGGTTGGACAGCGCACATACACAGCCATGCAGTTCAAGGACTGTAGTCTTCTAGTGAGGGAAGGATGCATATCAACATACTAGAAATGAGAGCAGTTCCTACAGGCACGTAATATCCTCCTTTCCCTACTCCAGGGCAACCACATCCAACTTTTAAAGGGCAACATGTTGATGGTATTCTACATAAACAAATGAGGGGCCAGATTGCTGTCCCTGTGCCAGGAATAAATCCACCTATGAAACTGGTACTTGCAGCCCAATATAACATTATAGGTGACACGCTTATCTGCAACTGACAAGGTCCTTGACAAGTTCAGCTGCTCTTTCCATCACTCTGATGAATGGGAACTCCAAGACCTCACTCACTGGGATGTTTTCCAACAGTGGGGAACTCCCACTTGGGACTTCCCCTGCCTCCTTGTTGACAAACAGCAAACTTCCCTCCTTCTGCTCTAGAGCTCCCTAAGATGGGGATCACAAGGGCATGTCTTCCTCATTTCATGGATACCAGACCTCCAGTATATCTCTTCTCCCTTTCCATTCAGTCTAAGACCATGCACAGATAATATTCATAGCCCTGTCTTGGCCCAGGCGGCATTGGTACTTGGACCTATTGCACTTCTCAACCTATTCTCCAATACCTCTCCCCACCATACCAAACCCACTTAACCCAACACCACTACAGCACCAGTGCCGTTTCACCTCACAGCTTGGTATGTGGATAAGGCTCACAAGTAGACAATGCCTGCTCCTCTCCAGTGTAACGAGTGCTCACACACAGCCGCTGTCCCCTGACCAGGGCTTTTTGTTAAGCCAATGGCAATAGTTTATTCATGGACTTCAGACACTCATCATTCTTTATCAGCTGTGAGAATCCAACCATCCTAGACTATCTCCTTTCCTTATGACCACTCAAGCTTGTGCATTCCTCTATAAACGTTCACCTAGCGGCCAGAAGTGCCTTCTTCCCAACTGTGGATAGTCTATTTTTAGTCACCAAACAGTTGATAGGTTTATGAAATGTTTACTTAATTTGTTCCCTACTGCCACAGACCCCACTCTGGCCTAGAACCTCAATCTTGTCCTTTACACACTTACAAAACCACCATTTGAAACCCTGTCTTCCTGAGCCCTCCTGTACCTATCTATGAAAATAATCTTTCTTGTGGCTATTACCTTATCTCGATGAGCTAGTGAATTAGTGGCCATAATGGTAGATCTTCCTTTTACTATCTGTCACAGGGATAAACCCTCCCTGAGCCTCACCCTAACTTTTTTCTTAAGAGAGCTTGCCAATTTCATATCAACCAAGTTAATAAACTCCCTGGGGTTTTTTTGTGTGTGTTTTAACCGAAAGCCACACTAGTGTACTAAGGAAAGGACCCTACATTCCTTTGATGTCAGGTGAGTGCTTGCCTTCTATTTACAATCTATTCACCCTTTCAGAACTTCACCAAAATACTTCGTGGCAATAGTGGACTTCAAGGGATGCATGCTTTCTTCCCATGATTGTTCATTATATCAAGGAATGCTATTCCCTCTCTTGAGTTCAATTTCCATCTTCTATAGCACACACTTTACAAGGGCATAAGCAACCATGACGGCCTTCCTCGCTCATGTCCCATGGCAGAATATTTGCAATGCAGTAGCTTGGACTTCCATACACACATTCACAGCTCACTATACTTTGACTAACCCTGCCTCTGCATGAATGAGCTCTGCAGTCCTATGAACTCTGGTATCTATGAAGCTCTTGCCCCACCTCCCTATTGGTTACTGCTTACTTCACTCCCACAACAGAATCCACATAGGAGCATCACTTGAAGAGGAGGAGGTTACTGACTGTACTGATGGGGCATCGACCTGAGTGGATATATAAGACCTCAGGCACATCAGGTGGGCAATGCAAGGCATTCACGCAGGGTGACGGACACTGCTTTCAGCACAGGCATGTGCATCTACTATGGAATCCAGAAAAGAACCACACATCTAGAAGAACCATTAGTTACTGTAGGTAATTTTTCCTTCTCTAGAATTATTTATTTTTGACTACCTTTTGGAACTTCCCTTTTCTTACGCTTCCATCTTTCATTTTGTCACTCACCAAGAAAAGCCCACCTGTATTTTAGACTTTGTTTTTTCTTCAATCCTCTGTCTGGGCACCCCCCCGGACAAAGTATACTGGGTTCATTGGACTTCAAGAAGTGTCTCAGTTGCAAGGAATCTATCTCAGTGACTGATAGACACTTCGTATGTTTGCTGTCTGGGAGAGAACCACATCCCATAGAAATGTGGTTTATGCCAACACCTCAACCCCAGATTCAGAAAGGATAGAGAACTGAGACTTATATATCTATTAGTAGAGGCAGCCTTTCAACATCTCTCCGAGTTGCATCAAGACCCCAGACAACAGGAAACACAGCCCTCTGCTTCTAAGGGAGGTGAGCACAAGAAGACATCTACAAGCTACTCAAGCAAGGCCTATAACAAAAAGGCCATGAGTACCCACAGTTAGCTCCCAACCGAGCTGAAAAAAACCTCCAGCTTTATCCTTCGTACCGATGGCACTGAAGCTAAGTCCGATACCCAGGGCTCATCCGATACTGCCTCCATAAAGCAAGTTAGGTTGCTTAAAGACCCAATGGAAATAGGCAAGTAATCACCAGGACCGCCTGGGCATAAGAAATCTAGAGAATCCCCCCTGGGGAAGACTCAATACAGTCGTAGATGTTAGCATTATCTTCAGCATGCGAGGCACCAGCAGACAGCACTGTTGGGTCCACATCACGGACTCCTTCACTGCAGAGATCTCAGCTCTCACAACTACCACCTGTCCTGACTTCTTTGACACCACCGGACTTTGAGTACATGATAGATCTTTCAGTTTCTGACGCATAGGTTCATCTCTATTAGATATCGGGGCCCCTGTAACGAATTCACTGGAGCCCCTGACACTCCAGCAATGTCATGCTGTGCAACCCCTTTTTCAACCATTGAGCCAGATAGGAGCAAGAGAAGTGGTTCTTTCTCCAGGGTTCTGTTCTTGGCTCTCTCTAAATTAGAGACATAAGTTCATGACACCAATTTTAATGAAAATTCATAATTTTATTAAGTGGCATCTTTACTTAGATCCAAAAATATTTTGTTTTCCTCAGAAATATTTGCTATAGAGTTTTTTCCATATGAAAGTTGCTTTTCTTAGTTATTGTTCCTTATTCATAATACAGTTACCCTAAAGAACTATCAGTCTGAGACTGCAATCCTACAGACTCTTATGTTGTCTCTTTATGCATGTGAGTAGCCCACTAGTTTCAGTGGGCCTATTTTCATGAGTAAAGCTAAGCATGTATTTAAATGTTTGAAGGAATGGAACTAAAGTTAGATGATGCACAAAGTGAATGCAACACACTTGTAAAGAGAATGCCTTAGTGTTACATGTGGAAATAAGGTGTTCAGTGACAGGACATGTCTTTTTTTTCTTTTTTAATGTATTGTATAGCAGGTCTAGAGTTTTCCATACAAGTCTAACTGCTATCTGGCTATGATCTGGAAGGGCTGTAAAGAGCTAATTCCACATTGAGGCAGTCTGTTGAATCCTGTTAAAAATCTATGACTTTTATCCTTTGTTTCTTCCTCCGAATCTGCTTCTCCATAATTCTTAATACCTTCCATATTGCTTTGGAGGGATTTAATCAATCTTGGCAGATTTCTAGTTTCAGCAGCTCTCTGTTATCTTGTATCATATCATTTCTCATCTATGTGTTTTTACCATAGCTCAACGGAACTCAAATAGAAAAAGTGGTGGGTTTTGGGGGGTTTTTTAATCATCTTGGGCTGAGCCTTCAAACATGTATAGTGTCGTCCAACCGATTTTTTTTTCAGGCACCATAAGCATTTGAAATGGATTTATAGTATTTACCACGTAACGTTATATTCAGCTGTTGATAGGTTGACCAGATAGAGTCCCCGGCCCCCCCCCCCCCCCGGGCAAATTGTCAAAGGCTTTGGCTCTGGGTTTTTTTTTTTGCCTTTCTCTGTATCATGGGGTGCAGCTCATTTGCTGGTGGCTTTCCTGTATCTTGGTCTTTAAACCATGATTTGAGGACTTTAATAACTCAAAGATTAGAGGTTTATTACAGGAGTGGGTGGGTAAGGTTTTGCGGCCTGCATTGTGCAGGAGGTTAGAGAAGATGATCCTATTGTTCCTATCGCACCACAGAGTCTATGGCTATGTCCGCACTTACAAAAGCTCGTTCGAATTAGTTAATTCAAACGAACTAATTCAAACTAATTTTAGTTAGTTCAAATTAAGTTAATTCGAACTAGCATGGCCTCACTAGAATGCTAGTTTGACCTAGCCATGGCCATCCAGAGCACTTGCTTACTTCAAATTAATCAGTGTCAGGAAGGTAAACCTGCCAATTAGTTCAAACTAAGCAGTTAGTTCAAACTAATATGGCCATATTTGACTTAGTTCAAATTAACGAATCGAATTAACCATTAATTCGAGCTAAGCAATCGATTAGTTCGAACTAAGTAGTTAGTTCGAACTAATATTGCCACATTTGACTTAGTTCGAATTAACCATTAATTCGAGCTAAGCAATCGAATTTATTAGTTCGAATTAAGGAAGCCCTTAAGGCTTAAGTTAGGTCGAATTAAGCTTCCTTAATTCAAACTAACTTGCAAGTGTAGACATAGCCTATGTGTCTGAAATAGCAAGTGTGAAAAATCAGGGTGTGGGTGGTAATAGGCACCTATATAAGAAAACATCCCAAATATTGGGGCTGTTCCTATAAAATCCAGATATCTGGTCACTCTAGCTGTTGATTATCCTAAGCTTTATCTGTCTGGAACTGGAGAGGATTATTATAGCAGCTCTGTGGTCAGATTTACAGGCAACAGTTAATCTGGATGGCACTCTTACCAGGAGATAATGCAATAATAGTAATGTAATTCTCTGTGTAACTGCCACTATTTTCTCTGTAATTACTGTTTCCTCAGAATCAATTATTCCATAACTATAATTAGCTTGTCTCCTTGCTATGTTGTATATCATTGTATATTTAAAAGAAAACCATGACTATTTTGAATGGAGTTGTAGATTTTTGCTGTTTTTATTATTAATCCTAGATTACTGTTTGTAAAATCTTCTGGAATTTCAGCTCTCCCATGAATTGGAATAAACATTTTTGTCTGTTTTATTTTAGATCAGTGTATTGTTACTCGGACATACCTTTTCCTTCATAAATTTTGGTTCTTCAGTGCTGCCTATTATTTTGGGAACTGGGCATTCATTGCAGTAAGTAGTCTGATGTAGAGATCATTATAAATCAAGCTGAATGTTTTAACATAAATTATGACTCTCGGGTATCATTTGCATCATAACAGTGACGTTTAATTTTAAATGCATTTTAACTATTTTATATTCTTAAGTGAGATTCAGTAATACCCATTTCACTGATTTTAAATTCACAGGTCTTCTTAATCGGATTAATTGTGTCATGCTGTAAAGGGAAGAAATCAGTCATTGAAGGAGAAGTGGATGAAGATGATTCAGACATAAGTGATGATGAACCGTGTGTCTATTATGGTTGACAGCCTTTAGTCATGGAGATTTAAAAAATGTAATTTAAAATCGTGTGAACTTCATGCTTATGGGGGATTTTAATTCGAATGTTTAGCAAATTTTCTCACTTCAAGTAAAATTAATTCATGAGAGAAAGTTGGAATACTAATTTAAAATGGATGGAAAATTCAGTATTTTTGTTTCCTGAAAAATATATTACTATCTCATAAGAGAATTAATATTAAAAATGGGTTGGAAGTTGAAATAATGTATATGAAATGTACTGTTTTCTGATAATGCTTATGTGAAATATTTTCTGATGTACAGTTTGATATTGTGATTGCAGTTAGTAATTTTCAGCGTTAATGTTGCTCTTCTGTTACTAATTTTGGTTTCTTAAATTTCTTTCATGTATGACTTGTATGACTTTTTTACAACAAGATTGAATTTATAGGGAACTGCATTTAATAATCACACTGAAACAGTAAATATTGCTTGAAAGATTCAGCTAAAGTTCCTTCACTTTCTAGGAGTGCAGCAATTTATGTAAACTTGATTTCTGCAATAATTTCACTGCCATTATTGTGATGTGCATATAAAGTTATTGTCCATGAGATGGTGTTTTAGATATTCCTGAAATATCTAACTTACTAAAAATACAGACAGTGAGCTCCAGAGTTAATTCTCAATATACCAGGAATAAACAATTTGCACATACTTCCACTGTCTCTGAAGTTTAGCAGCTACCATATTTCCATTTACTAGACCACTGAATTTTGTGACAACTGTGGTATAGCCCTTGCTCTGTTATTCTTTCTTTACTCTATGTGAGATGTTAAAAATATTGCTACACTAACTACTCTGTGCAGCGTTTTGGCAGTGTTTCTTTAAAATGTTGTAAGATCTAAAACTCTAAGTGATTTAACTCTTTACTGAGTAGTATTGACCACATGGATTAATTAAAATGTGAGATAAGTATGAAAGTTTTATTATTTTTTCAGAGTATTTTAATAAAAATTCCCTTAATAAAGGCTATTTTTCCCTATTTGATATATAGTCAGTATAATCATTGTCATTTTAACAAGTCATTACAAATGAAATCCAAACATAATTGTAATAGCGTAAACATTGAAGAAGTTTAATTTTACAAAATTAGGTGTTTTCTCCATGTACTTTTTTGTAAAATAAACTTAGAATATCTGAACGATACACTCTCGTTGAGCTCTTTTTTGTAAACCAAAATGTAATTGCAATATCAAGAATCCTTTAAATATTTACCTTTTACAGGTTTATATCCATTATTTCTTAAAAAGTGAAGACTTACCAATTTCTAATAATATTACAAGAGCTAAAATGCATGAACTATAACAATCTCTCTCTCATATGTACTAGTGCCTAGAAATACAGTTCAGATAATATTTGTAAGATTAGTAATTGTTACCTAATTACCTTGAAATTTACAGAAGTAATTTATTAATTTGCCTTCTCTAGAAATTCTCAGTGTATTAGAAGTAGACTGTTTTCTCTTTCATTACTCCAGAAATAGGTTTCATATTTTTATTGTAGTACTTTTATAAGAACTTTTGAATTTTAGTCTGTCAGCTGTGCTATTTCCAAGCACAAATCTTAGTTGAGAGGTTAGACTGAGACTATATTAACTTTTAAAACAGCTTCAGTAGAATCCTTTAAAGAGAGAAAAAACTAGGAAATACAGTGCCATAAACTCGGGAAAATTTTAATTGAACTTCCAGCACCAATCTGCTCTAACCACATGCTCCCCCCACTAGGCTGAATATATCCTGAAAGAGTGTTAGGACACATTTAGGACAGACCAGTACTGGAAAGGATTTCCAGATGTCTTGGAACATATGCTCATCTGATTGTTGATGGGAAGTTTGTCTGCTGTCAGTGAAACATTGAAAGGAGCAAAAGTAAAAAAACCTGTTTGGATGTACTGTTTTTCAGTGAGGTCTAAGGGTTAAATTGCATTAGATGATGGGTGGTTTAACCTGCTTTGGAAGCATTAACAAAATGGGTGACTCTTTTTTCATATGTCAGAAAATCTGCAAGGAATAGTAGGAATGTGGGGTGGAAATTCTCCATTCCAATACTGATTACCCCCATCTTTATAACCTTAAGGCACAAATCTCTAGAGGTGCCCCCTAACAGGAAGAATAAGACATAGAATATGATGTTTAAAATAAAAGTGAACTGTGGCAGTGAATTTGGAATCTTACAACTGCTGACCTTCATTAATGGAGCATGAACTATAAATAACTGCATCTTTTGGAGCCTTCGAGAAGTTTTTACTTTTGCAGAAATTACTTTTAAGCAGTTATATTTCCTGTTTCCATTAATATCTTTGGTTCCCCCCAACCACCATTTTTATCCTCATTGTCCGTCTAGGTATATGTATGTCTCTCACCACTGTAGTAGCTGATGGTAGGATTTCCAAAAGCGTTTAAGTGAGTTAGGTGCTTCAGCCAAGCATTTAAGAAAGCTGGGTTAGCTAAGTAAGTAGTTAACTCACTTATGTTCTTTGGAAAAATCTTACCTTGAATGCCTACAAAGTATTTTCAAAATAACAGTTTATATAAACATATATTGTTTGCATAAATAGCAGTTTCTCTGTATCTCTCTTTCTAACCTATAAGAAAAATAATTTGTATAAGCTGTTGAGGATGCATGCATATATGTTTAGGGGTTTGGGGTTTTTTTTTATCTAGACACTATACAAACATAATAAGAAATGGTCCTTGCCCCCAGAAAGCAGTCTAAGTAGGCAAGACAGATAAAGGGCAGGAAAGTGGAATATTCTCATTTTACTGATGGGGAGCTGAGGCATGGAGCGATTAAGTGATTTGCCTACGCTCACAAGATCATCCTTTCCTCTGTTCTAAATATGATGAAGCTGGTGGTAATGTTTCTCTTTTCCAAGAGTAATTTCTATAGGCCAGATGCAGCTCCTGTGAAAGTTGTCTCTTGCACTCGTACGCTTCCCTGCCTTTCCAGCTGTCATGGAAGGCCTTAGAGTAGGAGTTAATTTCCCAGTAGCTACTATCAGGACAAAGACCTCAAATTGGAGTGCATGCTGAGTGGAGCAGTGGTGTGTGTATCACAACTTGGTTACTGAGCAGACAGGCTGCTGCATCTTGTACCTGCTGGAGCTTTTTCGGGTCATGTTGCCTTAGACGGAGATGTGACTTGTGATTAACAAACCTGATTCATGGATCACCATGCATCACAGCTGAGTCTGTGTCTGATGGAATGGAGATCAATCTTATGGCCAGCCTTAGAAGACAGTGGGTATTTTTGTTGCATCTGTGGAAGCATCCAGTCGCTTTGAAGAGTCCAAAAAACCCCCATGAGAATGGACCAATATAACAGTTTAAGCCTTAAACTTTAAGGGCAGATGTTTTTGATTGCCTATGTGGGAGTGGGCATGTTGTTATAGAGGAGACAAGCTCTTCAAAGTGCTTTCTTCCAATCAGCCCCACCTCAGTCTTATCTTGGATTAGATTTAGCCAGTTGCTTGTCATTCAAATGTTGATTTAGGCTAAGCGTTGAGAACCCTGGCTGATGAAAACTGAGCATTGAGAAAACAGCATTGAGAAAGCTGGCTGGCTGATGTACAATCAGTGTACAAGAAGTGCAGGACTGGGTGCGTTCTGTGATATCAGTCTTCTATATTTTTGTCATAGTCCTGTGTAGAAATAACTAATTTAGCTATCTCCGTGCAGGTGATCACCATCATATTTCTTAATATAGAACATTCTTAGTCCTGGCAGTGGTTTGGAGACTGGTCTGTCATTAGTACCAGTAGGTTACAAAATTTGTTTCCTGGTGTTTTCTGTGTAGCTTCTCAGAGATAAAAATGTGCTCTTATTTAACATCTAAAGTAAAAGTGCAGTAAGAGATGCCAAGTACTGCTGCTTATGACAACTCTTGTTTTTCATTCAGTGAAGTTAAAAAAAAAAAGTAAAGCAATTTAGGGCAATGTTTGCCTTCCATCTGTTCAGTGCTCTTTCTTATTCTTAAAACTCTTCCTGTCTCTTATGTATGTTGTATTACTCTTTGTCCAATAACTATAAAATTGGTTTGATGGCATAAGTGTCTAACAAGGTATTAATATTTTAAAGGCCTCAAATCTTGACATACTTTAAAAGTTGCATATGGGAAATATTCACTAGATTCTAAATAGGACTTTTAAAGTCCTTTACTGTGGTGCTGAAAGATTAAGAAAAGACATCAGTGCTGTTTTTGTTAAAGTATGCAATGATGTTTTTAAATAAGTTCGTTTACAAATACGATTTGCATTGTTGATGTTTTCTGCTTGAGCTGGGGATAGGTCTCTTTTTACAATGAGGAAAAATTCCAGAGCAGTAGCCGTGTTTAGTCTGTATACAGCGGAAACAATGAAAGTCCTGTGGCACCTTAACTAAAGACTAACAAATTTCTTCGAGCATAAGCTTTTGTGGGCTGCAACGTACTTTGTCAGATGCATTTTACGAAGTGGGCTGCAGTCCACAAAAGCTTATGCTCGAAGAAATTTGTTAGTCTTTAAGGTGGCACAGGACTTTCATTGTTTTTTTTAAATGAGACAATTCTTCAGCCTCCTGCCTCACACGTTTCTGACACTGCATCTACATCCATGTTTGTAATAGTGTTTATACATTTGCAATGTTGTAAAATTCTCATCCAAACCCATTGTTAATTACCATCATTCCATGTCTCAGAGAGAGTCTCTTGAACCATTATGTATAATATCCCATGTATGTTTAACAATTGAAGCCCAGTATGTAAATCATATTTCATTACAACACTGGATTATGAAACAACTTAATCTGGGCCCTCTTCAGTTTTTCTACAACCTGGGCTGTCTCATACAGTAGAAAAGTTAATCAGTCTTACTGCCTCCAAAAATCAGTAGCTGCCTCCATTACGAGAATCCTTCAATCTAGGAGATTGTTTCTCAAGTTAGAACAAGGTGGCACAAGTTGGTGTAATGGAATCCAACATAAAATCTTTTTTTGGATGGGCATCAGGGAACAACTTTCCAGCTGTTACACTGTAACATGGTAGTCGAGCTGAAATGGTCGTAGCAACTCCATCATTTGGGATGCTTTTAAAACAAAACAAAACAAAAAGAGTGGGCATAGCACAAAAAAAATTCCATAGGGAACTACTTGTGTAGGCAGAAGGGTGGGCCTTATTTTCTACTATACCTTTTTCATCTCTAATTTTCATCTTTCTAACAAGAATCTTGAAATTAAGTCGTTTTGAGAATGGACTCTTGTGACTCTAATCATTGAAGGCAAGGGTAAGAGTAATCAAAGCTGTTGATAGAAAAGAAGTAAATATTACTCTATTTGGCACAGTAAAAACACCTTCAGAACTATAAAAATCCTCCATGGAGTTAACCTGATGCTCTCAGTTTATATAACTAAACTACTGATCCTTTGTCCACTGCAGTTTAAGAAAAGTCTGAACTCATTCAGACTATAATCTTTTTCCTAATTCTGTACTTGAGTAGTCAAGATGAGTAATCACAGATCTTTGAAATGTAGTTAGGGTATTAAAAAAGCAAGTAGTAAGGGCTCATGCAAGAGGCTAGATTATTTAAAGTAAAGTAAATTTTTGCAATATTTAATTGCTTTATTGCTGTTGAAGCTACTCTTTGACCTGACAGCTTATTCTATAATTAAAAGATGCTTTAGGGTCCTAGATTATAAGGTTGTTATAGGAATGAGCTCACCAAGAAAGTGAGGTCTGTCCAGTTTATTTTCTAGCTCAGCTGACAAATAAAACCTGGTTTGTTGGAAAAATATGTATATGAGTATGTCACAGAATTTAAAATAAATTTAGATATTTTCTCTTTGCAAAGAGGGGTTCTGTACAGGATAGGGCAAATGCCAACAACTGCACATCAAAAGCATTCCACAGTCACCCCTATAGGAGACCAAACACAAAAAAGCTTTTCAATGCCTTCTTTAGCTTACCCCAAATAAGTCCAAAAGATTACTCCTTCCAGTGCTGTGTGCTCATTTCCATGTTTTTACAAAAATGTGTGATTCATTCCAGCCACATCCAAAAGACACATACATAACGTTTTAGTTCTTCTGGACTGCCTTATAAATTCAGATGTCAGGAGTCCCCAGGAACCTAGAATTTCCTAATATTCATTTGCCTGCCTCTTCCCTCCCATCTGAGCTAGTCTGAGAGAAGACTGCCTTCCCTTCTCGACAACTGCTGCTGCTTTCCTCACTAGCCCTGCATGAGCTCTTGCCCTTCCAAGGGAAGTTATGTTTTCCTATCGGTCAATAGATGGGACATGCACTTTCCCACACCTGCTGTCTCATTGTAGAACCACCCTTGGTGCCCCAAACCCTGTTTGGGGGCCTCTGAGTACTTCTGTAATACAAATAATACTGCAATGTGAGTTAGGCAAGGTTATTTTTGTTAATTAGGGGCTTGCTCCAACTCCCACTGAAGTGAATAGAAATCATTCTGTTGGCTCCAAGGGAAGTTAGATCAGACACAAATAGCACTACAGCAGTGTGTGCAGATCTTTTACACTGCTAGCCTAGTAAGTGGTTAGATAAGAAGGATGTTTTTGTGGACTGGACGACTCGGTAAAACTGGTCAGTTCTCACCTCTGGCTTAGACTTCCTTTGCAATCTTGGACGCATTATGTATTGTATGTAACAGCCACTGGCTTGTGATTAAATTCCTGTGGAACCTTTCAGTCTCAGGAAATAGACTTGGCATTTACCCTGGGAATCAGGATACACAGTGTCCCTTACAAATCTAAGGGAGCAATGGTATTAGACTGGTCCTTAGAGGTCAAAGCAATGCTACAGTCACAAGGAAATAATTCATCCGAGTTGGCAGCTTGTATTCAAGAAAGGCTCGGGGTAGAAGAATAAGCTTGACAACATTGCTAGAAATGTCTTTCAACCTAGGTCTCCCGCTGATCAAAATGGTATTCGCAAGTAATAAAATTGTCAGCATTACTAGATAAGGGTCCTAGAGAGATCCATTCTAACACCTTTCACTCTCACTAAAACTGAGTAAGACTCAGGTTCCTAAGTCACTCCGGTGCTTTTTTTTAACCTCTGGGGTTCTCTTAGGCTTATGTGTCCTATCTGATGGTAATCAATAAAAGGTCACCTGTTACCACACAATGGAAGCCAGTACTTTTTCAGATTTAGAATAGGTAAAAATTGTCAGATATTGTAGTGCGTGGTGTGATAACTACTGGAATTGACACCTTTTTTAGTTCCATTTTGTATAACGTCGTCTTTATTGGCCTATTTCCTTCTTTGCTCATTCTCAATTGCTCTTTTACACACACAACCTAGTTGCCACTTGTACACCCCTTCTTATTGTCCCCAATTCCCACAACTTTGTCACAATATATTGAGTAATGAGCAGCAAAAGGGTTGTCATTGTCCTGAATTCAGCTCTTTCTTCAAAAGTATGTGCTATAGGGTCTCAGATATATGGTGCTTAATGCTACCTTAGCACAATGGGATCATGCAAGAAAGGTGAGGGTCCAGATGTGGATCTAAGAATCTGAGTGCTCCTCTACTAGGGATTTTTATATTTATTATTTTAGCATATTATCAAACCTTGATTTTTAGTTGATGATTTACTTAGTTTCAGAAGAAGTCGGTCTAGTATCAGCCTATTTCCATAAATGATTTTGTGTCATACTAATTTATTTGGGGGGGTGCTCTTCAGTTGTCTATTTTTGGTCCTAACTTTTTTCATTGTCAATATAATTTATTCATATTCAATACACTTTGTCCCTGCTGTAGTGGTGATACACCAGCAAAATCATCTACAACTGGTACGGTTGTGACTGGTTCCTAAACAGCTTGTTGACGTCCATTAGAGGATTCTGAATAATTCTATGGATAAAGGGCTGGTACATAATATCAAAGGGACATAAGGTCTATTCCTTCCAGATGTATCTAGGGCCTTCCACTACACATGACTAGGATGATTTTAATAACAGTATTAACTCTATCATGGACAGAAGGTATCATAGGAAGGTTTAGCCTTCCCAAACAGCCAGGCGTGGCCTAACCATTCCCCTGCCCCTTCCTGCTGCATCTGCGCAGCTCCAACAAAGCAAGCCCAGGTAAATGCTGCAGCAGCAGCTCTTCCTGCCCTTGCTCAGCCTCCCCCAAAGTGTGTAGGGAGGGGAGCTGAGCAGGTCAGTACTGGTCCTGGATTGGTTTGGGCCATGCAGTACTCAGGCCATGTGCGCCCAGGACTTGAGATGGCGGTGCTTGGCTGGGACTTCTGTCAGTTAGGGTGATGTCTGGCTGAGATCTGGGTCTATGGTGGCTGGGTCCAGCAATGCTGGGGCCATCTAGCTGCAATTTAGGACAGCTGGGGCCATGCCTGGCTGGGGCCTAAGTTTTCAATTATCCTGATATCTGCTGGGAGGGCAATATAGCAGTGCACAGGCAATCCAGGAAGGTTTTGGAGAGTGTTGAGGACAACTTCCTGCTACCAAATGCTGGAAGAACCAACTAGGGTCCTTGCATCTCTCGACCTGCTGCTCACAGAGAAGAATTGATCGGGGAAGTAGAAGTGAATGACAACCTGGGCAGCAGTGACCATGAGATGGTAGAGTTAAGGATCCTGATCAATGGAAGGAAGGAAACACACATCCTGGACTTCAGAAAAGCAGATTTTGGCTCCCTCAGGGAACTGATGGGCAGGATCCCTTGAGAGGCTGATCTGAAGGGGAAAATAGTCCAAGACAGCTGGCTGTACTTTAAAGAAACCCTGCTAAGGGCACAGGAAGATAACATTCCAATATGTAGAAAGAACAGCAAATGTGGAAGGCGCCCTGCGTGGCTTAGCAGAGAACTCTATGGTGAGCTGAAACACAAAAGGGAAGCTTACAAGAAGTGGAAGCTTGGAAAGATTGACTAGGGTGACGTATAAAGATATTGCTTGGGACTGCAGGAATAAAATCAAAAAGGCCAAAGGGCAATTGGAGTTGCAGCTAGCAAGGGATGTGAAGGATAACAGGAAGGGGTTCTACAAGTATGTCAGTAACAGGAAGAGGATCAGGGATGGTGTAAGTCCCTTACTGAATGGGGCAGGTATCCTCGTGGTGGATGATGCAGAAAAGGCTGAAGTACTCAATGCTTTTTTTACTTCAGTCTTCACAGGGAGGGCCAGTTCCCAGGCTACTACACTGGGTAACCCAGAATGGAGAGAAGGAGAGCAGCCCTCGGTGATGGAAGGTCAGGTTAGGGACTACTTAGAGAAGTTGGATGTGCAGAATCTATGGGGCAAGATGAACTGCATCCAAGGGTACTGAGGGAGTTGGCTGATGTGATTGCAGAACCACTGGTCATTATCTTTGAAAACTCATGGTGAATTGGGAGGTCCCGGATGATTGGAAAAAGGCAAATATAGTACCTATCTTCAAGAAAGAGAAAAAGGAGGATCCGGGGGAACTACAGACCACTCAGCCTCACCTCAATCCCTGGGAAAATCAAGGAGCAGGTCCTCAAAGAATCCATCCTGAAACACTTGGAGGAAAATAGAGTGATCAGGAACAGTCAGCATGGATTCACCAAGGGCAAATCATGCCCTACCAACCTGATTGCCTTCTATGATGAGATGACTGGATTTGTGGATGTGGCGATACCCGTCGACATGATATACCTTGACTTTAGCAAGGCTTTTGATGCGGTTTCCCACAGCATTCTCGTCAGCAAGTTAAGGAAGAATGGGTTGGATGAGTGGACCGTAAGGTGCATAGAAAACTGGCTAGATCAACGCGCTCAGCGGGTAAGAATTAATGGCTTAATGTCTAGTCGGCAACCAGTAACGAGTGGAGCGCCCCAGGGGTCGGTCCTGGGGCCGGTTGTGTTCAAAATCTTCATTAATGATCTGGATGATGGATAGATTGCACGCTCAGTAAGTTTGCGGATGACACCAAGCTGGGGGGAATGGTAGACATGCTAGAGGGCAGAGACAGGATTCAGGGAGACCTAGGCAAATTGCAGCACTGGGCCAAAGGAAATCTTACGAGGTTCAACAAGGACAAGTGCAAAGTCCTGCACTTAGGACAGAAAAATCCCATGTACTGCTACAGGCTGGGGACCGATCAGCTAAGTAGCAGCTCTGTAGAAAAGGACCTGGGGGTTATGGTGGACGGGAAGATGAATATGAGCCAACAGTGTGCCCTTGTTGCCAAAAAGGCCAATGGCATATTGGGCTGCATCAGTAGGAGTGTTGCCAGCAGATCGAGGGATGTGATTATTCCCCTCTATTTGGCACTGGTGAGGCCGCATCTGGAATACTGTGTCCAGTTTTGGGCTCCCCACTACAGAAAGGATGTGAACAAATTAGAAAGAGTCCAGTGGAGGGCAACAAAAATGATTAGGGGGCTGGGGCACATGACGTACGAGGAAAGGCTGAAGGAACTAGGCTTATTTATTCGGCAGAAGAGAAGACGGGGGGAGGGGGATTTGATAGCAACCTTCAGCTACTTGAAGGGGTGCTCCAAAGAGGAGGGAGCTAGGCTACTCTCAGTAGTAACAGAGGACAGAACAAGGAGCAATGGTTTCAAATTACAGCTGGGGAGGTCGAGGTTGGTTATTAGGAAAAACTTTCTCACTAGGAGGGTGGTGAAGCACTGGAATGGGTTACCTAGGGAGGTGGTGGAATCTCCATCTTTGGAGATATTTAAGGTCAGGTTAGACAATACTCTGGCTGGGATGATTTAGTGGGAATGGTCCTGCTTTTAGCAGGGGGTTGGACTAGATGACTTCATGAGGTCCCTTCCAATTCTATGATTCTATGTTTCCCAGTGTTCAAATTTAGCTGGAATGGGGCTTTTCCCTAGCAATGGTATGGGGCTTAGCTTGGGGACAGCTCTAGCTGTCAGTGAGGAAGGGAATGGGAGGGTGGCCTCAGGCACAAGAGGTGGGGCCACTATGGGCTAGTCTCACCTAACAGAGGGTTCACTCACCACCCATTAACTCTATTAAGCCTTTTTCGAGTGCAGATATTATCATTAGGAACACCAAAGTATGTAACCGATCCGCAAAATTCCACCATGATCTCCTATCCATTGTCTCATGTGTGAAATGGGAGACGGATTAATTTTTATTATAGTTGTCTTTCAAGCATTTTTTTGCTTTGTTCTCTACTGTCCTCCATAAAAAACAAATCAACATATTATTTGGTTGTATATTGTTTAACGCGTCCGTGGGCAAAGTTAGAAGTGTTTTCCAGTAATGGGAAGTTTCCTAGAGAGACCCTTAATAGAGACGCAGGGCTTTAATATATGTTCTAGCAACAACCCTGAGCTATGGCCTCTGAGGTGCAGTACCCCCTGGAGCTTCTTGACATGACAGGAGAGTACATTCATTATTACGTCCCTGAGGAGGATACAGTGTACGCTCCCCTGAGCAGCCGGCTAGGCAGTTCTGCTGACTGTTGCTAGATGCTGGGGCCACAGTGCTAGTAGAATGCAGTTTTATGTTTGCTATTGTGGCAAGGTCTAAATGTATGGATGAAATGAGGCGGGAGCTAGGTTTATTAGGAACTGGGGAAGCATTTGGGGAAGGAGTCACATGCACAGAAAGGATGGACTCCACCTAAACCAAAAGGAGAGCAGATTGCTGGCAAGTAAAATTAAGCAGGTTGTAGAGGGTTTTTTTTAAACTAAGGGCTGAGGAAAGTTGACAAATAGGAGAATATGTCTCTGGCTGAGACATCCCTTAGGGAATAAATTTATTGAAAGGGAAGCTCTATCCTATCATAGGAAAGAAGTTAGTAAAGTACAAATAGGAGCCAGTGAGGATCAATTACATCTAAGAGAGTCCCATTTAAACATAATGCTGGAAAGGTAATCAACTAAATATTGACAAAATGTACAAGTGTTTTTATTCAAATGCTAGATGTCTAAATGCCAAGACGAGTGGAATTAAATAAGAATATGGACATTGTGGAAACTATTGGAACGAGGCAAATCAACAGATCACAGTAATACCAGGGTACCCAATACATAGGAATGACAGAATAGACTGCATTGATGGGTGACTGGCATTATGTGTTAAAAACTGCATAGAGTCAAATAAGATGAAAATCTTAAACAAATTAAATTGAATCATGGATAGAAATTCCATGCTTGAATAATAGTATAACACCAACCACCTGACCAGAATGTTGATAGTGATTGCAAAATGCTAGGGGAGTTTAGAAAGACTACAGAGAACAATAATAATAATGGGGGATATCAGCCATCCTCATGTTGACTAGATCCATGTGACTTCAGGGTATGTGTGACAGGCTGCTCCCCAAATCTGGTCTGGTGTGCCGCTATGACTCCTTAAACCCCAATTCACCCCGCTCTGCTAGGTGACCACTCACTCCTGAGTCAGTCCACACCAGCCACCAGCGTGTAATTGGTCCCAGGCAGTGGGTGTTAGCCACATAGGCGTCAGCCTCCAAGCGAGTACTCCCAGCCCCAGATCCCAGACAGCGGGAGTCACTGTCTTACAGGGATTGGGACCCACTCCCAATCACCATAGTCTCAAATTCATCCACTTAACAATGAAGTGGATTGTGCCCAGCCTCCCACATCCACCCCTCTAAAGACTACACAGGTTTAGATAAAACAAATACTAGTTTATTGATTGGAGTATGATTTCAGGTGAGAAAATGGCCAATCAAGGCAGAATCATAATATAAATAAGTCAGGTGTGACCACTATCAAATAAAAGGTATAAACCACATACTAATCTAACATCTCTCTAAACTGACCATAGTCCAAGATTATGTGTAAAATGTTCAGCTGTTTGGTGTTTTACAGCCATTCTCTGTCTATTACAAGGCAAGGCCCAGATCTTGCTTGAAGTTGGTTACAAGGTGGAGTCTCCTCAGGCCAAAGCCTGCAGCTTCTTCCCCCCCACCCCCCCAATACAGTCTGTGTCTCTGTTTTTACAAACTCCTGATAGTCCCTCCCCCTCTGTTCTGCTGTGTGATTCTCTTTACTTCTACCTGAGCCAGGGAGAGCATTAGCATTCCCTTTGTCATGTAAATCTCCAGCCTCTGCTAGAGATAGTCCTTAGAGTCTGAACCCTGTAACATGCTTCACATCTGTATACACGTGTGCTGTAGGAAACATGGCATCACAGCAATTATATAGAATATGTTCTGAGCATTCACAAAAGAACCTGGTATAGTGTATTTGGCATAAAATCACACAATTACATTGCAAAACTGAACAGAAGTTGCATAGATCATGCCCTAGGGGTGCACGGATGTGCATCCCGTCACAGCATGATACAAAGATAATGTCTTGACACCATAAATGAATACTTCTTGGAACAGCTAATCCTGGATCTCAGCTTGTCCTCCTGAGAAAGAGAGGGGTAATTCTTGATTCAGTCCTAGGTGGAGTACAGAATTTGGTTCAAGAGGTAACCATAGGTGAACCGCACAGCAATAGTGACCATAATGTAATTAAATATAACATCCCGGGGGAGGGGGATATAAAAAAAAAATGTTCACCCCAGTAAATTTTAACTTTAAAAGGGGAAATTATCTAAGAATGAGAATGCTAGTTAGACAGAAATTAAAAGGAACAGTGACCAGGGTAAAATGCCTGCAAAGTAGCATGGGGACTTACTTCAAAATATCATATTTAGCAGCTCAGACTAAAACGTATACTCCACAATGAAAACATCAGTAGGAAGACTGAACAAAAGCTCTTAGGGCTTAAACAGCAATGTAGGCTTAGAGTTAGCCTTTAAAATTGTAACTCATATCCTAATGTGGAAAAGAGGAAGGAACACAAACTCTGTCAAGTAAATTGTAAAGGTATAATGAGACAGGCCAAGAAGGCTTTTGTGTCTTTAATGAATTGCTTCTCAAATTCTAATAGTGATTTTTTAAAATGCAAGCAGGAAGCCTGCCAAACAGGCAGTGAGACCACTAGATGACGGAGGTGTTAAAGGAGCACTCAAGGAAGACAGGGTCATGGCAAAGAAGCTAAGTGAATTATATGCATTGGTCTTCACTGCAGAAGGCTGTGGAGAGAGAACTACATCAGAGCTATTCTGTTTGGATGACAAATCTGAACTGCTGCCCCAAACTGATGCTAACAGAAGAGGGTTTAGAACAAATTGATTAGTTAAACAGTAATAAACCACTAGTTCCAGATGCCATTCACCTAAGAGTTCTGCTAACTCTAGTGTGAAACCTATCACTGAAATGAGCCTCTGTACCAGTTGACTGGAAGCTAGCTACTGTAACATCAATTTTTGAAAATGGCCCCTGGCAGTTATAATCCAGTGAAGCTATCTTCAATACCAGGCAAACTGGTAGAAACTAGTAAGAAACAGAATTGTCAGACACTGATAAACATGGATTTGTTGAAGAGACAACATGGCTTTTGTAAGGGGAAATCATATCCCACAAATCTATAAGAATTTTCTGATGCAGTCAACAAGCATATGGATAAGGATATACTGTACTTGGACTTTCAGAAACCTTTAAGAAGGTCCAACATCAAAGGCTCTTAAGTAAACTAAGCTTTTATGAGATAAGAGTACATGCATTCTCTTGTGGTTGTGGATCAATAACTAGTTAAAAGACAGGAAACAAAGAATAGGAATAAATGGCTAGTTTTCAGAATGGAGAAGGTTAAACAACAGGGTTCCCTGAGGGTTTGTATTGTGACCTGTGCTGATCAAGATAGTAGCACAAGGGGGCTACCTCCTGTCAAACTTTAGCCCCGTCCACTGATCATCCATCAAAGTTTAGCCCCGCCCACCGGCTCCCAGAAGTCCCGCCCCAGCTGGTCACCTGACAGCCAGCCCTGCCCCGACCACCGGAAGTCCCGCCCTATCCGGTCACCTGACATCCGACCCCACCCCACCTGTCAGTGGAAGTCCCGCACCCAGCAGGTCACCTGACATCCGGCCCCACCCCCTGCCCACCTGTCACCAGAAGTCCCGCCCCATGACATCCGGTCTTGCCCCCAAGCTCTGACTTCCGGCTGACAAGGGTCACCTGATCGGAAGTGGGTGTTGTGACCCTTTCCCCGCCCATCGGGGTGCATTTCACCCTGAGAGCGGGGTTGGCTGGGAAAGGGCACGTGGCGGGGGTGGGGCGACCCTCCGCCAATCGGGGTCGTCCCGGAAGGGCGCGGCAGTTGGCTGGGCGGCAGCGCCGTCCCCCCCCCCTCCCCTGGAAGTCTCGGGCCTTTTTAAAAGCAGAAGACCCCGAGGGTGGTTTCTCGAGACCGTGTGGTTCGCAGCTTGTGGAGAACATGGACACCTTCGCTACCCCCCATGAGACCTCCTAAAGTCTTGGCCCCCCGGCGTAGAAAGCGGTACATCAGCAGCAGTTCTGAGGAAGAGGGAGAAATCAAGGACAGCCAGAGCCCTTTGGCTCAGCCTTTGTTCGATACGCCAGAACCCGAAACCCAAGAGATCAGGGAGCAGCCTGACAGACTATCACCGGCACCAACAGACCAGGAGAAAGGAGAAGAGGAGGCTCAGGTAAAGGAACAAGCATGGGTTGCTAACTGCATAGCTCTAAAAAGCCAAAAGGGTGGTGGTGGTGGATTCACAGCTCGCTCTTTTTTTTTTTTTTTTCTGAAAATCTCTCTTGTCTTTCAGGAACCCCCGGACAATATTGCAGCGGACGAGAAAGATGAAGTTGGCCTGCCTTGTTTTTGTTCAACGCCGGTACTCACCGATGAAGAGGATGAGGCCAGCGATGAGGCCTATATGGAGTTTAAGAGAAGGCTCGGCCTGGAAACGTTTGAACCACTGCCACGTTGCCAGCGTAAAAAACTCATGCAGTCTGTTGTGCGTGTTGCTGTTTCTGCTTCCCTTAATTACTGTCTTAAGGAAAAGATGTTCAAAGATTGTGAAGGCTGTGTCATAGACGCTCCAGGCCATAGAATCATAGGGTTGGAAGGGACCTCACGAGGTCATCTAGTCCAACCCTCTGCTAAAAAGCAAGACCACTTCCCCTAAATCATCCCAGCCAGGGTTTTGTCTAACCGAGCCTTAAAGATCTCCAAAGATGGAGAATCTACCACCTCCCTAGATAGCCCATTCCAATGCTTCACCACCCTCCTAATGAGAAAGTTTTTCCTAATGTCCAACCTTGACCTCCCCAGCTGTAATTTGAAACCATTGCTCCTTGTTCTGTCCTCTGTTACCCTCGAGAACAGCCTAGCTCCCTCCTCTTTGGAGCAACCCTTCAAGTAGTTGAAGGTTGCTATCAAATCTCCCCTCAGTCTTCTCTTCTGTAGACTATATAAGCCTAGTTCCTTCAGTCTCTCCTCATAAGTCATGTGCCCCAGTCCCCTAATCATTTTTGTTGCCCTCCGCTGGACTCTTTCTAATTTGTCCACATCCTTTCTGTAGTGGGGAGCCCAAAACGGGACACAGTATTCCAGATGCGGCCTGACCAGTGTCGAATAGAGGGGAATTATCACATCCCTCGATCTGCTGGCAATACTCCTACTGATGCAGCCTAATATGCCATTGGCCTTTTTCGCAACAAGGGCACACTGCTGGCTCATATTCATCTTCCCGTCCACCATAACCCCCAGGTCCTTTTCTACAGCGCTGCTACTCAGCCGATTGGTCCCCACCCTGTAGCAGTGCATGGGATTTTTCCATCCTAAGTGCAGGACTTTGCACTTGTCTTTGCTGAACCTCATGAGGTTTCTTTTGGCCCAGTGTTCCAATTTGTCCAAGTCTCCCTCGATCCTGTCCATGCCCTCCAGAGTGTTTACCATTCCCCCCAACTTGGTGTCATCCGCAAACTTACTAAGCACGCAGTCTATTCGATCATCAAGATCATTAATGAAGATGTTGAATAGAACCGGCCCCAGGACTGACCCCTGGGGCACTCCACTCGTTACCGGTTGCCAACCAGACATCGAGCCATTGATTCCTACCCGCTGAGCCCGTTGATCTAACCAGTTTTCGATCCACCTTACGGGCCACTCGTCCAACCCATACTTCCTTAATTTGCTGACGAGAATGCTGTGGGAAACCGTATCAAAAGCCTTGCTAAAGTCAAGGTATACCACATCAACAGCTCTTCCTGCATCCACAAATCCAGTCATCTCATCATAGAAGGAAATCAGGTTGGTAAGGCATGATTTGCCCTTGGTGAATCCATGCTGACTGTTCCTGATCACTCTATTTTCCTCCAAGTGTTTCAGGATGGATTCCTTGCGGATCTGCTCCATGATTTTCCCAGGGATTGAGGTGAGGCTGACCAGTCTGTAGTTCCCCGGATCCTCCTTTTTCCCTTTCTTAAAGATAGGTACTATATTTGCCTTTTTCCAATCCTCCGGGAACACCCCCATTCGCCACGAGTTCTCAAAGATAATGGCCAGCGGCTCTGCAATCACTTCCCCCAACTCCCTCAGCACCCTCGGATGCAGTTCATCCGGCCCCATGGACTTGTGCACATCCAATTTCATTAAGTGTTCCCTAACCTGACTTTCCATCACCGAGGGCCGCTCTTCTCTCCGTTCCGCGTTACCCCGTGTAATAGCCTGGGAGCTGGCCCTCCCTGTATAGACTGAAGTAAAAAAAGCATTGAGTACTTCAGCCTTCTCCGCATCCTCCTCCACGAGGATGCCTGCCCCATTCAGTAAGGGACCTACATCACTTCTGATCCTTTTCTTGTTGCTGATATACTTATAGAACCCCTTTCTGTTATCCTTCACATCTCTTGCTAGCTGCAACTCCAATTGTCCTATGGCTTTTCTGATTTTATCCCTGCAGTCCCGAGCAATATCTTTATATGCCTCCCTTGTCATCTGTCCAAGCTTCCACTTCTTGTAAGCTTCCCTTTTATGTTTTATGGTGCCAACGGCACCATGACTGTGTGCAGTGGACTTCAGAGGATATAAACTGCAAACTCCGGGATATGTGCGCCTAACTATGTTTTGAAAGCTTGTTAAACATTGTTATTGCCATGAGTTACATTATGGAATGTCTGTACGTAACTAAAAAACATTTAGACCTAGGGGTGACCTTGGTACGTGCTGTGCAATTCGATCCAATTCGATCCTAGCAGCATTCTAAAGAAGATGACTGAACTGGAGGATGCCCGTTTGGAGTGTTGTATGAACCGGCTGGTCTGCACAAAATGTTACAGAAGTCTACTTAGAAAGCAGACTATGCGTAAGAAATACAAAAGAATTAAGTTAGAGAATGCTGAGGGGTCATACATGAGATATAAACCATCTCGTTAGCTGTAAATAAATGCATCTCTGGAAAAGGCCTGCGTGGGCCTTAAATGTAAGTGTTTATTTCAAGGTTGCCACAGGTCTTTTAAATAAAAATATTTTTTGTGAGATCCAGCTATTGCGTCTTTGTGTACTTCAGCAAAAAGCTGAAATGTGTGTAGCAGCATTTTATGGGAAAAAACAACCCAGAAATATTTATTTAAAATAAAGCCAAAGGGTTAGAGAGGCAGCATGGAATGGGGGGGGGTCTCTGACTCACCACCCCACTACAGGGAGCCCCCCTTTGTTTTCAGCCAGGGGTAGAGTTATCAGGTAGTTAGGTCTGATGGGCCTAGGTCACGGTAAAGGAGGTTGCTGAGTGAATGCTATTGGATAGTTTAAATCAACCTTGGGAGTTTGTAGAACACGATTGGACAGTTTAAAAATACAACCTCAGGAATCTGTGGGTCAGTAGTTTTTTCTCCTCTTTTGTTTCAGCCAGGGATAGAGTTTTCAGGTAATTAGGTTTGATGGGCCTAGGTCATAATAAGGGTGGTGGCTGGGTGGAACTGCAGAGCTCTGATTAACAATAAATTAACTTTAAGGGGAAAAAAAACCCTTTCCTTAACTTTTAAAAACCCCACAGACTGTTTTAAAAACAAAATTTCAGGAATTTTTTCTAGCAACTCAAAATCATTATAAGTTTAAAATCATACATTAACAAAAATCAAAGCCCTCCTTGAAATGTTTTAAAGAAGCCTCCCCCATACTTTTAAAAAACATATGTTGTAAGAACATTCAAAAGCTATAAGTATGTGTAGAGTGCTTGCTATAGCTGTGGCACATCTATTTTATGTAAGGATTGGAAGAAAGTACTCTCACCATCAGGAGTTCTTAGATGCTATCAGAAAGTTTTAAAACCAAATTTCAAGTGTAGCAGCATTTTGTGGGAAAAAACAACCCAGAAATATTTATTTAAAATAAAGCCAAAGGGTTAGAAAAGCAGCATGGAACAGGAAGTCTCTGACTCACCATCCCACTACAAGGAGCCACCCTTTGTTTTCAGCCAGGGGTAGAGTTATCAGGTAGTTAGGTCTGATGGGCCTAGGTCACGGTAAAGGAGGTTGCTGAGTGAATGCTATTGGATAGCTTAAATCAACCTTGGGAGTTTGTAGAACACGATTGGACAGTTTAAAAATAGAACCTCAGGAATCTGTGGGTCAGTAGTTTTTTTCTCCTTTTTTGTTTCAACCAGGGCTAGAGTTTTCAGGTAATTAGGTTTGATGGGTCTAGGTCACAGTAAAGGAGGTTGCTGAGACAAAGAGTTAAAAGGGTATAAAAACCTCAGCTTTTCTGGAGACTGTCCTTTCTCTTCACAGAAGCTATCTTGAACAGCTGCTGGACTCGAGGCCTAGGTATGTTACTTATTTTTAACTCTGAAAAAACATATACACTGTTACTGTTCTGTTCATGCTGTCCTTATTAATGATGATACATGTCTTTATTGCAGTGTGATCTCCTTTTGGCATGGAAACAGCATTTTCAAGCAGCCTTTTACCAGGGCAAGGTAAAAACCCCGTTTTAACTGTGGTTGGGCTTAACTTTAAATCTGGGTTTGATGCATTTGTGGTAACTCAAATTGCACTTGTTCTTTAATTCAAAGGTGCATCTACATGTGAGAAAAATCATGTCCCAGCTTGTCTTTACCCTGTGGTGGAAGGTAAATATTTGCAATTGGTTTTTAAGTGTGTGTATGTGCTTAAAATGCCTGTTTTTTATTTTAGCCTGATCACAAGGCAATGTGTTTTAAGGCTTGAATTTTTGTTTGTGGGGCAGGGCCTTGAGCTAAAGTTAAGTGAGGGGGGTTTCTTGAAATGTATTTAAAATGGTCTGGTTTTTGAGC
The DNA here is from genome assembly GCA_007922175.1 of Pelusios castaneus. Classification (NCBI taxonomy): domain Eukaryota; kingdom Metazoa; phylum Chordata; order Testudines; family Pelomedusidae; genus Pelusios; species Pelusios castaneus. The sequence continues at coordinate 3,487,577 of ML685883.1, forward strand.
ACATGGCAAAGGGTTTTTTTTAAAATGACTTCTAAAAGTTAAGGGATTTCTTGAAAAGTATTTAAAACTGCCCTGTTTTTTCTTTTTAGTTTGAGCACATGGTAGTGTCTTTTTTTAAAATGATTTTTGAAAGTTATATGTGGGGATTTCTTGAAAAGTATTTTGTTATAAATTGATGGGATATGTATAAAGTGAGTTTTAAGAGTTACTGAGCCTGGGTTTTTAAAAGTATTTAAAACTGTCTGGTTTTTGAGTTCATGGGCAGGGGTTGTTTGTTTTTTTTAAAATTATTTTTAAAAGTTAAGTATTTCTTTGAAAAGTATTTAAAACTGCCCTGTTTTCTTCTTACTCTGAGCACATGGTGGTGTATTTTTAATGTTGGGGAGTTAGAGATAAGCAATGGGGATTTTATGCTGTGCAAAAGGTGGTGTGATTTTTAATGCTCTTTTGCTTGTGAGGCAGGGCCTTGAGTTAAAGTTAAGTGCTGGGGTTTCTTGAAATATATATATTTAAAACTACCTTTTTAAATTTATTTTTTTAAAGTCTGAGCACACGTTGGTGTCTTTTTAAAAAGTTGCTTGGCCAGGGCCTGAGGCCCGTGGTAAAGATAGTTATAATTGGGGAATTTAAAAATATTTTATTGCACATTTTGGTTTTGGGGTCTGTTGGCAAACTAGTGGGAGGGAAAAAAATTCACCTGAAATAGTGAGGAAAGTTTTAAGACAATGAGTATTTTTTAAAGTTAAGACCCTTTTATAATAGTGTTGTTTGCTTTACAGTACTATCAAAAAATGAAAGAAGTTTAGTTCTTCGGATAAACAAGCTCAAAAGAAAAAGCAAAGAGACAGCTGAAGAGGAAAATCTACCACCCTCAATGACTGATGGAGAGCTGAATTCCAGTAAATATATTGTTTTTTTGTTTTTTTTTTCTATTTTTAATTAGGTATCTAGCCAGTGTGGTAAAGTTAAGGTTTCTTTTCTATTTTTTTTTTAAAAAGTTCAATTTGATGCTAAATTGGAACATCTGGGGCTTTTTTTTCTCCTTCTCAGGCATGGACAGCTCTCCCAATGCCCTGCGGATAAACAAGCTCAAAAGAAAAAGGAAAGAGATAGCTGAAAAGGAAAATTTGCCACCATCAATGAATAACAGAGAACTGAATTTCAGTAAATATTTTGGGTTTTTTTTTTGTTTTTTCTATTTTTAATTAGGTATCTAGGCAGTGTGGTAAAGTTAAGCTTTCTTTTCTATTTAAAAAAAAAAGTTCAATTTGATGCTAAATTGGAACATTTGTTCTTTTCCTTCTCAGGCACAGACAGCTCTCCTGATGTTGTTATAGTTGACTTTCCAGGGACAGCTCCAGCAAAATCACCTCCAAAACTTTTAACAGCAGCACCTGTGCAAAACAGCAAAGGAGCCCTGATGAAGCGACAGGAAACCCCCGAGCGCAGATACACCAAACCCAGGGACAAAACAAAAGACTCTGGTACAAAGCACCACAACCCCAGTTCCTCAACGGCCAGCACCACACCGAGCCCTGAGAGAACTGCGGGTGAAAACACACGCATTCACAAACTCAGAGCACGCTCTCTAGAGGTTGTGAATCAAAACCCACGGAGTGAAAGCTCCAGCGATGATGATAATTACTATCCACGTCCACACCACGATAGGCTTGACAGAGTTCTTCAGTATTCTAAAGAGATGTGGGGAAAATATGACTCTTCATTCAGAGAGCTGATGCGGTCTGTATTTTCCAGGGTTCCGGAAGAAAGAATGGCTGGAAACTATCTAAAAAATGCAAAAACTGTCGATAAATACGTTAAAAAATATTTCAGCTTTCCAGAAGGTGTTTTTGAATCCGCATAGCTAGTCACGGAGAGGGGTACCCGCCCTAATCAAAAGGGGTAGTCTTTTAAGGGTTAAGCGGGTGGCTGCCAATAAGTTATGAGCCAGGGTCACTGTAAAGATTTTTTAAAAGGCTAAGGAGGTGATGAGGAGAAAAAAACAAAAAGAGAGGTCCACTAGTGATGTGCCTGAGAATGAGGAGGTGGAAACTGACCCCAGGGTTGGTGGTTTAGAATATTCCCCAGAAAGCTCTCCCATGGAGTCTGGGGTAGATTCAGAACCCCATCCTGAGACGTATATAGAGCGGGTGAGGAACTGGCAGCGGGAATTACCTAGATTTAGGGGTGTGGTATACAGTGAGGAATTTCATTTTGTCAATCTCGAGAGAATCGGTTCAGTTGGGCGGGTCATTGAAGCTGTGCATGGGGGCATACAGTCGGTTCTTGACGAGATTCAAGGTAGGGTAGACCCAAGCGATTACGTTCAGTTGCGTTTGGAGGGGAGGAATTTAACCAACCCTCTGTTTTCGGTCAGGAGAAATAGGGATGAGCTCTCCGCTGAAGATTTCTTAAATCACACTACTAAACTGTTACAGAGTAATAGAGAGGTGCACATCAATGGGGCCATACGCCTCGTTGTGACAGTTGTAAAAAACATGGGTGGGGGCGGGCGTAGGGTTTTGAATTCGATCCTTAACAGCGAAATTCTCCATAAAAAAAGGCAGTGTTTGGTAGACTTGACTTACGCTGACTCGAATCTGTGTTTTGCTGGCGGGCTCTTGGCCGTCATGTCGGACCGTAGGCTTACAGACGCAGAATTATTAGATGGGGCGAGAAAGCTGCATGGAGAACTGGGGTGGTCAGATCGAAAAAAGGTGATGCTCAGTGACATAGCGGTGGTTGAACAGCATTTGCGTGTCAATATTCAGATGGTTCTTTATACGACGAAAGGCCGGTGGGGTTTTTTTAAAACGGGAGGCCCTGTGTACCCCAAGACATTTTTTGTCCTGCTGCACGATGACCATTACTATGGGGTTTTGGACGTGAAAAGGTTGTTTGGGGCCAAAAATTATTGCAAATTTTGCCACAAGGTGTACAATCACGACCACTCTTGCAGATACCATTGCCGCCTCTGCTTGAGCGTGACATGCTCAGAAAACACAGTCATGGGTCAGAGAGGTTTCAAGAGATGCCCCAGCTGTAGGCTGTATTGTCGGTCCAAAGAGTGTTTAGATGGCCATCTAGAAGCAGCATTTAAAAATCATGTCGAATGTCGGTTTAAAACTTTGTGCGAGAGTTGTGAGTCTTATGTGGACAAAGGTCATAAGTGCAAAGGCCGGCACTGTAAGCAGTGTCACGGCAGGATTCCCCCTAAAGTTGGTATAGATGGTCACTTGTGTTTTCTAGACAGCATTATAAAGCCTGAGAAGTCAGAAAAGTATATTTTTTACGGTTTTGAGTGCATGCAGGAGATGGGGGTGCACGTGCCCAATTACATTTTTGCCGTGTCCCTAAAGCCAGAAAAATCTTGGGAATTCAAGGGTAGTGAGTGCCTTTCTGACTTTGTTAAAACGTTTATTGGCAAGAAGTTTTGGAAGTACACGTTCATAGTGCACAATTCCAAAGGTTACGATGCTTACTTTGTGGTCAAGGAGTTACTGAAGGAAAAGATGAATGTGGAATTGATAACTCAGGGCAGTAAACTGATGTGTGTGGAAGTTAAGGCTCTGGACATCTATTTTATAGACTCTTTGAACCTCCTCCCCATGAAACTTAGCATGCTCCCGCAGGCTATGGGGTTTGAAGATGCCAAAGGGTACTTCCCACATTTTTTTAATACTCTGGAAAACCAAAATTACGTGGGGCCTATGCCCGGGGTGGAGCACTACGGGGTTGACAGCATGATGCCCCAGGAGAAAGCAAGCTTTCGTGACTGGTACAGGGACAATCAAAATAGGATGTTTGACTTAAAGAAAGAGCTCGTGTATTACTGCCAGCAGGATGTAAAATTTTGAGGCGGGCCTGTTTGCTGTACAGAGAGGAGATCATGAACATGATGACAAAGTTTGATACTGTAGAGAGAGCCCCTGGTAAAGTTGCGGAGGTGAAACTATGTATAGATCCTTTCCAGTACATAACTCTGGCATCCGTCTGCATGGCCATGTACAGATTTATGTTTTTAGAGGCTAAGACGAGAGCCCTTCTCCCTCCCAACAACTATCACAGGCAGAAAAAGAGATATTCTACCCCGTCTATTCAGTGGTTGATGTACATTGCTCACAAAGAAAAGATAAAGATTCGTCATGCACTACAGGTTCAGGTAGGCTCCTACTTTCTAGACGGTTACGCCGTCATTGATGGCGTGCCCACGGCCTTTGAGTTTAATGGTTGTTTTTTCCATGGCTGCATCACCTGTTACAGTGAAAAAGCTCTAAACTCTATGATGGGGACAACTTTTGGGTTTCTTTATTATAAGGCGTAGCACAAGGCTGACTATCTGAGAAGCAAGGGGTATGCGGTCAGGACTCTCTGGGGCCATGAGTGGTAGACCATGATAGAAACGGACAGGGAGCTTGTGGGTTTTTTAAAGGAAGCCCAACTACCCCAGCCTCTGGTCCCCAGGGACGCTCTTTTTGGGGGCAGGACTAATGCGGTACGTCTGTATTACAAGCCCAAGCCCGGTGAAGAAATCCACTATTACGATTTTACCAGCCTGTACCCTTTTGTAAACAAAACCAAAGAGTACCCCCTCGGACACCCCGATATCATTTCGGACAAATTCGGTCCTCTCTCAAATTATTTTGGCATTGCAAAAGTTAAAGTGTTTCCCCCGCGAGGGCTCTTTTTCCCATTGCTGCCCGTCAGGCTAGGTGGAAAGCTCATGTTCCCGCTCTGTCGAACCTGCACGGAGACCGAGCAGCAGGAAATATGCACCCACACCGACGAGGAGTGGGCCCTTCTGGGGACTTGGTGCACGGTGGAGCTAAACGCCGTTGTAGCGAAGGGGTACACGGTGGCTAAAATCTACAAAATCTGGCATTTTAAAGAAAAGTCCGATGCACTGTTTTCAGAGTACATAAAATTACACTTGCGTCAGAAACAAGAGGCTTCGGGGTATCCCAGCTGGTGCACGGATGAAGAAAAACAAAATAAGTACATTAGCGATTTCTATCAAAAAGAAGACGTGCGTTTACGCCCGCACGAAATCACTGTGAACCCCACTAAGCGTCAAATCGCTAAACTGTTCTTAAATGCTCTCTGGGGTAAATTAGGTCAAAGAACAAACTTGCCCAAAACCAGCATCGTGAGAGACCCCGACAAACTCTTTCAGTACCTGTTTTCCCCCAATTACGAGGTTTCATCCTGCAAGTTTATCGATGATGAAACAGCGTGCGTGTCCTGGAAAGATGCCAAAGACCGCTATATGGTCTCTGGCAACACCAACATCTTCATTGCCTGTTTTACCACCGCTTATGCCCGCTTGGAACTGTACAACCTGCTAGACAGGTTGCAAGAGCGTTGCCTGTACCACGACACTGACTCAGTGATATTTGTGCAAAGGGAGGGCGAGTGGAATCCCCCTCTGGGGGATTATTTAGGGGACCTCACCAGCGAGATCCTGCCAGTTGAGCACATCACCAAGTTTGTGTCAGCTGGTCCAAAAACGTACGGGTACAAGCTGTCGGGGGGAAAGGCCAGTCTGAAAGTGAAAGGGATTACCCTGAACGTAGCAAACTGTGAAAAAATCAACTTTGACAGTTTGAAAGAGCTGGTCCTGCACTACAGCGCGGACCCGAGAGAAAACACCTCCAAAAAGATAGAGGTGCAGCACCCCTCTATCGTGAGGAACAAAAAACAGTGGGAAATAGAGACCAAGACCCTTAAGAAAACTCAGAAACTGGTTTACAACAAGAGGGTCCTCAGAGAAGGGTTTAAAATGCTGCCCTCCGGCTATTGAAAAAAATGGACACACGGTGGAAACATCCTTTTTCTGTAATTCTCGCTGGACCTAGCAACTGTGGGAAAAGTTACTTTATAAAAAAACGTATTGGATAATGCCGAGAAAATGCTGTCTGTTATGCCCGAGAACATCATGTGGTGTTATAGTTGTTGGCAGCCTCTGTATAAAGAACTGCTCTGTAAATATCCCTTTATCAATTTTGTGGAGGGGCTGCCCGATGCTTTTGATGATGACCGGTTGTTTCCTACCAATAAAGTAAATATGGTTATCGTAGATGATCTGATGAACTCTGCTTGTGAAAGTGACAAAATTGAGAAAGCCTTTACCAAGTACGTGCATCACAGGAACCTGAGCATTATGTACATAGTTCAGAATGTGTTTTGTCAGGGAAAGAAGAGTCGCATGATTAACCTGAACGCCAAATACATGGTTCTGTTCAAAAACCCCAGGGATAAATTACAAATCACCACGCTCGCCCGGCAAATGTACCCGGGCAAGACGCAATTCTTTCTAGAAGCTTTTGAGGATGCTACCAAAAACCCATATGGTTACCTGGTAGTGGATTTAAACGCTTCAACGCCAGAGGCTTACAGACTAAGAACCGGTCTTTTCCCCCCAGACCAGCCGGTTTACACTTTAAAAAGAACAGCCGGGTATAAAAAGAGATGAATTTTCAGCGGGTCCTTCTTAACAGCGGAGGCCGCCTTCCGGAAAACATGTCTAGCTGCATGAAAAGAAACCTGGCCCTTTTGAAATTACTTACCGATTTGTCCCCATGGCAAAGGAAAGCTATACTGTGTTTGGCTTCTGACGATTTAGTAGCGGCCATCTCAGAGATAGCTCTGAACACTTTGAAAGGAAACATACCTTTGACGCCGAATCAAGTGTGTG
>ML685883.1:3499270-3566524 GCA_007922175.1 Pelusios castaneus
CCGCTCTTCTCTCCGTTCCGCGTTACCCCGTGTAATAGCCTGGGAGCTGGCCCTCCCTGTATAGACTGAAGTAAAAAAAGCATTGAGTACTTCAGCCTTCTCCGCATCCTCCTCCACGAGGATGCCTGCCCCATTCAGTAAGGGACCTACATCACTTCTGATCCTTTTCTTGTTGCTGATATACTTATAGAACCCCTTTCTGTTATCCTTCACATCTCTTGCTAGCTGCAACTCCAATTGTCCTATGGCTTTTCTGATTTTATCCCTGCAGTCCTGAGCAATATCTTTATATGCCTCCCTTGTCATCTGTCCAAGCTTCCACTTCTTGTAAGCTTCCCTTTTATGTTTTATGGTGCCAACGGCACCATGACTGTGTGCAGTGGACTTCAGAGGATATAAACTGCAAACTCCGGGATATGTGCGCCTAACTATGTTTTGAAAGCTTGTTAAACATTGTTATTGCCATGAGTTACATTATGGAATGTCTGTACGTAACTAAAAAACATTTAGACCTAGGGGTGACCTTGGTACGTGCTGTGCAATTCGATCCAATTCGATCCTAGCAGCATTCTAAAGAAGATGACTGAACTGGAGGATGCCCGTTTGGAGTGTTGTATGAACCGGCTGGTCTGCACAGAATGTTACAGAAGTCTACTTAGGAAGCAGACTATGCGTAAGAAATACAAAAGAATTAAGTTAGAGAATGCTGAGGGGTCATACATGAGATATAAGCCATCTCGTTAGCTGTAAATAAATGCATCTCTGGAAAAGGCCTGCGTGGGCCTTAAATGTAAGTGTTTATTTCAAGGTTGCCACAGGTCTTTTAAATAAAAATATTTTTTGTGAGATCCAGCTATTGCGTCTTTGTGTACTTCAGCAAAAAGCTGAAATGTGTGTAGCAGCATTTTATGGGAAAAAACAACCCAGAAATATTTATTTAAAATAAAGCCAAAGGGTTAGAGAGGCAGCATGGAATGGGGGGGGGTCTCTGACTCACCACCCCACTACAGGGAGCCCCCCTTTGTTTTCAGCCAGGGGTAGAGTTATCAGGTAGTTAGGTCTGATGGGCCTAGGTCACGGTAAAGGAGGTTGCTGAGTGAATGCTATTGGATAGTTTAAATCAATCTTGGGAGTTTGTAGAACACGATTGGACAGTTTAAAAATACAACCTCAGGAATCTGTGGGTCAGTAGTTTTTTCTCCTCTTTTGTTTCAGCCAGGGATAGAGTTTTCAGGTAATTAGGTTTGATGGGCCTAGGTCATAATAAGGGTGGAGGCTGGGTGCAACTGCAGAGCTCTGATTAACAATAAATTAACTTTAAGGGGAAAAAAAACCCTTTCCTTAACTTTTAAAAACCCCACAGACTGTTTTAAAAACAAAATTTCAGGAATTTTTTCTAGCAACTCAAAATCATTATAAGTTTAAAATCATACATTAACAAAAATCAAAGCCCTCCTTGAAATGTTTTAAAGAAGCCTCCCCCATACTTTTAAAAAACATATGTTGTAAGAACATTCAAAAGCTATAAGTATGTGTAGAGTGCTTGCTATAGCTGTGGCACATCTATTTTATGTAAGGATTGGAAGAAAGTACTCTCACCATCAGGAGTTCTTAGATGCTATCAGAAAGTTTTAAAACCAAATTTCAAGTGTAGCAGCATTTTGTGGGAAAAAACAACCCAGAAATATTTATTTAAAATAAAGCCAAAGGGTTAGAAAGGCAGCATGGAACGGGGGGGGGGGGGGGGGGGGTCTCTGACTCACCACCCCACTACAAGGAGCCACCCTTTGTTTTCAGCCAGGGGTAGAGTTATCAGGTAGTTAGGTCTGATGGGCCTAGGTCACGGTAAAGGAGGTTGCTGAGTGAATGCTATTGGATAGTTTAAATCAACCTTGGGAGTTTGTAGAACACGATTGGACAGTTTAAAAATAGAACCTCAGGAATCTGTGGGTCAGTAGTTTTTTTCTCCTTTTTTGTTTCAACCAGGGCTAGAGTTTTCAGGTAATTAGGTTTGATGGGTCTAGGTCACAGTAAAGGAGGTTGCTGAGACAAAGAGTTAAAAGGGTATAAAAACCTCAGCTTTTCTGGAGTCTGTCCTTTCTCTTCACAGAAGCTATCTTGAACAGCTGCTGGACTCGAGGCCTAGGTATGTTACTTATTTTTAACTCTGAAAAAACATATACACTGTTACTGTTCTGTTCATGCTGTCCTTATTAATGATGATACATGTCTTTATTGCAGTGTGATCTCTTTTTGGCATGGAAACAGCATTTTCAAGCAGCCTTTTACCAGGGCAAGGTAAAAACCCCGTTTTAACTGTGGTTGGGCTTAACTTTAAATCTGGGTTTGATGCATTTGTGGTAACTCAAATTGCACTTGTTCTTTAATTCAAAGGTGCATCTACATGTGAGAAAAATCATGTCCCAGCTTGTCTTTACCCTGTGGTGGAAGGTAAATATTTGCAATTGGTTTTTAAGTGTGTGTATGTGCTTAAAATGCCTGTTTTTTATTTTAGCCTGATCACAAGGCAATGTGTTTTAAGGCTTGAATTTTTGTTTGTGGGGCAGGGCCTTGAGCTAAAGTTAAGTGAGGGGGGTTTCTTGAAATGTATTTAAAATGGTCTGGTTTTTGAGCACATGGCAAAGGGTTTTTTTTAAAATGACTTCTAAAAGTTAAGGGATTTCTTGAAAAGTATTTAAAACTGCCCTGTTTTTTCTTTTTAGTTTGAGCACATGGTAGTGTCTTTTTTTAAAATGATTTTTGAAAGTTATATGTGGGGATTTCTTGAAAAGTATTTTGTTATAAATTGATGGGATATGTATAAAGTGAGTTTTAAGAGTTACTGAGCCTGGGTTTTTAAAAGTATTTAAAACTGTCTGGTTTTTGAGTTCATGGGCAGGGGTTGTTTGTTTTTTTTAAAATTATTTTTAAAAGTTAAGTATTTCTTTGAAAAGTATTTAAAACTGCCCTGTTTTCTTCTTACTCTGAGCACATGGTGGTGTATTTTTAATGTTGGGGAGTTAGAGATAAGCAATGGGGATTTTATGCTGTGCAAAAGGTGGTGTGATTTTTAATGCTCTTTTGCTTGTGAGGCAGGGCCTTGAGTTAAAGTTAAGTGCTGGGGTTTCTTGAAATATATATATTTAAAACTACCTTTTTAAATTTATTTTTTTAAAGTCTGAGCACACGTTGGTGTCTTTTTAAAAAGTTGCTTGGCCAGGGCCTGAGGCCCGTGGTAAAGATAGCTATAATTGGGGAATTTAAAAATATTTTATTGCACATTTTGGTTTTGAGGTCTGTTGGCAAACTAGTGGGAGGGAAAAAAATTCACCTGAAATAGTGAGGAAAGTTTTAAGACAATGAGTATTTTTTAAAGTTAAGACCCTTTTATAATAGTGTTGTTTGCTTTACAGTACTATCAAAAAATGAAAGAAGTTTAGTTCTTCGGATAAACAAGCTCAAAAGAAAAAGCAAAGAGACAGCTGAAGAGGAAAATCTACCACCCTCAATGACTGATGGAGAGCTGAATTCCAGTAAATATATTGTTTTTTTGTTTTTTTTTTCTATTTTTAATTAGGTATCTAGCCAGTGTGGTAAAGTTAAGGTTTCTTTTCTATTTTTTTTTTAAAAAGTTCAATTTGATGCTAAATTGGAACATCTGGGGCTTTTTTTTCTCCTTCTCAGGCATGGACAGCTCTCCCAATGCCCTGCGGATAAACAAGCTCAAAAGAAAAAGGAAAGAGATAGCTGAAAAGGAAAATTTGCCACCGTCAATGAATAACAGAGAACTGAATTTCAGTAAATATTTTGGTTTTTTGTTTTTGTTTTTTCTATTTTTAATTAGGTATCTAGGCAGTGTGGTAAAGTTAAGCTTTCTTTTCTATTTAAAAAAAAAAGTTCAATTTGATGCTAAATTGGAACATTTGTTCTTTTCCTTCTCAGGCACAGACAGCTCTCCTGATGTTGTTATAGTTGACTTTCCAGGGACAGCTCCAGCAAAATCACCTCCAAAACTTTTAACAGCAGCACCTGTGCAAAACAGCAAAGGAGCCCTGATGAAGCGACAGGAAACTCCCGAGCGCAGATACACCAAACCCAGGGACAAAACAAAAGACTCTGGTACAAAGCACCACAACCCCAGTTCCTCAACGGCCAGCACCACACCGAGCCCTGAGAGAACTGCGGGTGAAAACACACGCATTCACAAACTCAGAGCACGCTCTCTAGAGGTTGTGAATCAAAACCCACGGAGTGAAAGCTCCAGTGATGATGATAATTACTATCCACGTCCACACCACGATAGGCTTGACAGAGTTCTTCAGTATTCTAAAGAGATGTGGGGAAAATATGACTCTTCATTCAGAGAGCTGATGCGGTCTGTATTTTCCAGGGTTCCGGAAGAAAGAATGGCTGGAAACTATCTAAAAAATGCAAAAACTGTCGATAAATATGTTAAAAAATATTTCAGCTTTCCAGAAGGTGTTTTTGAATCCGCATAGCTAGTCACGGAGAGGGGTACCCGCCCTAATCAAAAGGGGTAGTCTTTTAAGGGTTAAGTGGGTGGCTGCCAATAAGTTACGAGCCAGGGTCACTGTAAAGATTTTTTAAAAGGCTAAGGAGGTGATGAGGAGAAAAAAACAAAAAGAGAGGTCCACTAGTGATGTGCCTGAGAATGAGGAGGTGGAAACTGACCCCAGGGTTGGTGGTTTAGAATATTCCCCAGAAAGCTCTCCCATGGAGTCTGGGGTAGATTCAGAACCCCATCCTGAGACGTATATAGAGCGGGTGAGGAACTGGCAGCGGGAATTACCTAGATTTAGGGGTGTGGTATACAGTGAGGAATTTCATTTTGTCAATCTCGAGAGAATCGGTTCAGTTGGGCGGGTCATTGAAGCTGTGCATGGGGGCATACAGTCGGTTCTTGACGAGATTCAAGGTAGGGTAGACCCAAGCGATTACGTTCAGTTGCGTTTGGAGGGGAGGAATTTAACCAACCCTCTGTTTTCGGTCAGGAGAAATAGGGATGAGCTCTCCGCTGAAGATTTCTTAAATCACACTACTAAACTGTTACAGAGTAATAGAGAGGTGCACATCAATGGGGCCATACGCCTCGTTGTGACAGTTGTAAAAAACATGGGTGGGGGCGGGCGTAGGGTTTTGAATTCGATCCTTAACAGCGAAATTCTCCATAAAAAAAGGCAGTGTTTGGTAGACTTGACTTACGCTGACTCGAATCTGTGTTTTGCTGGCGGGCTCTTGGCCGTCATGTCGGACCGTAGGCTTACAGACGCAGAATTATTAGATGGGGCGAGAAAGCTGCATGGAGAACTGGGGTGGTCAGATCGAAAAAAGGTGATGCTCAGTGACATAGCGGTGGTTGAACAGCATTTGCGTGTCAATATTCAGATGGTTCTTTATACGACGAAAGGCCGGTGGGGTTTTTTTAAAACGGGAGGCCCTGTGTACCCCAAGACATTTTTTGTCCTGCTGCACGATGACCATTACTATGGGGTTTTGGACGTGAAAAGGTTGTTTGGGGCCAAAAATTATTGCAAATTTTGCCACAAGGTGTACAATCACGACCACTCTTGCAGATACCATTGCCGCCTCTGCTTGAGCGTGACATGCTCAGAAAACACAGTCATGGGTCAGAGAGGTTTCAAGAGATGCCCCAGCTGTAGGCTGTATTGTCGGTCCAAAGAGTGTTTAGATGGCCATCTAGAAGCAGCATTTAAAAATCATGTCGAATGTCGGTTTAAAACTTTGTGCGAGAGTTGTGAGTCTTATGTGGACAAAGGTCATAAGTGCAAAGGCCGGCACTGTAAGCAGTGTCACGGCAGGATTCCCCCTAAAGTTGGTATAGATGGTCACTTGTGTTTTCTAGACAGCATTATAAAGCCTGAGAAGTCAGAAAAGTATATTTTTTACGGTTTTGAGTGCATGCAGGAGATGGGGGTGCACGTGCCCAATTACATTTTTGCCGTGTCCCTAAAGCCAGAAAAATCTTGGGAATTCAAGGGTAGTGAGTGCCTTTCTGACTTTGTTAAAACGTTTATTGGCAAGAAGTTTTGGAAGTACACGTTCATAGTGCACAATTCCAAAGGTTACGATGCTTACTTTGTGGTCAAGGAGTTACTGAAGGAAAAGATGAATGTGGAATTGATAACTCAGGGCAGTAAACTGATGTGTGTGGAAGTTAAGGCTCTGGACATCTATTTTATAGACTCTTTGAACCTCCTCCCCATGAAACTTAGCATGCTCCCGCAGGCTATGGGGTTTGAAGATGCCAAAGGGTACTTCCCACATTTTTTTAATACTCTGGAAAACCAAAATTACGTGGGGCCTATGCCCGGGGTGGAGCACTACGGGGTTGACAGCATGATGCCCCAGGAGAAAGCAAGCTTTCTTGACTGGTACAGGGACAATCAAAATAGGATGTTTGACTTAAAGAAAGAGCTCGTGTATTACTGCCAGCAGGATGTAAAATTTTGAGGCGGGCCTGTTTGCTGTACAGAGAGGAGATCATGAACATGATGACAAAGTTTGATACTGTAGAGAGAGCCCCTGGTAAAGTTGCGGAGGTGAAACTATGTATAGATCCTTTCCAGTACATAACTCTGGCATCCGTCTGCATGGCCATGTACAGATTTATGTTTTTAGAGGCTAAGACGAGAGCCCTTCTCCCTCCCAACAACTATCACAGGCAGAAAAAGAGATATTCTACCCCGTCTATTCAGTGGTTGATGTACATTGCTCACAAAGAAAAGATAAAGATTCGTCATGCACTACAGGTTCAGGTAGGCTCCTACTTTCTAGACGGTTACGCCGTCATTGATGGCGTGCCCACGGCCTTTGAGTTTAATGGTTGTTTTTTCCATGGCTGCATCACCTGTTACAGTGAAAAAGCTCTAAACTCTATGATGGGGACAACTTTTGGGTTTCTTTATTATAAGGCGTAGCACAAGGCTGACTATCTGAGAAGCAAGGGGTATGCGGTCAGGACTCTCTGGGGCCATGAGTGGTAGACCATGATAGAAACGGACAGGGAGCTTGTGGGTTTTTTAAAGGAAGCCCAACTACCCCAGCCTCTGGTCCCCAGGGACGCTCTTTTTGGGGGCAGGACTAATGCGGTACGTCTGTATTACAAGCCCAAGCCCGGTGAAGAAATCCACTATTACGATTTTACCAGCCTGTACCCTTTTGTAAACAAAACCAAAGAGTACCCCCTCGGACACCCCGATATCATTTCGGACAAATTCGGTCCTCTCTCAAATTATTTTGGCATTGCAAAAGTTAAAGTGTTTCCCCCGCGAGGGCTCTTTTTCCCATTGCTGCCCGTCAGGCTAGGTGGAAAGCTCATGTTCCCGCTCTGTCGAACCTGCACGGAGACCGAGCAGCAGGAAATATGCACCCACACCGACGAGGAGTGGGCCCTTCTGGGGACTTGGTGCACGGTGGAGCTAAACGCCGTTGTAGCGAAGGGGTACACGGTGGCTAAAATCTACAAAATCTGGCATTTTAAAGAAAAGTCCGATGCACTGTTTTCAGAGTACATAAAATTACACTTGCGTCAGAAACAAGAGGCTTCGGGGTATCCCAGCTGGTGCACGGATGAAGAAAAACAAAATAAGTACATTAGCGATTTCTATCAAAAAGAAGACGTGCGTTTACGCCCGCACGAAATCACTGTGAACCCCACTAAGCGTCAAATCGCTAAACTGTTCTTAAATGCTCTCTGGGGTAAATTAGGTCAAAGAACAAACTTGCCCAAAACCAGCATCGTGAGAGACCCCGACAAACTCTTTCAGTACCTGTTTTCCCCCAATTACGAGGTTTCATCCTGCAAGTTTATCGATGATGAAACAGCGTGCGTGTCCTGGAAAGATGCCAAAGACCGCTATATGGTCTCTGGCAACACCAACATCTTCATTGCCTGTTTTACCACCGCTTATGCCCGCTTGGAACTGTACAACCTGCTAGACAGGTTGCAAGAGCGTTGCCTGTACCACGACACTGACTCAGTGATATTTGTGCAAAGGGAGGGCGAGTGGAATCCCCCTCTGGGGGATTATTTAGGGGACCTCACCAGCGAGATCCTGCCAGTTGAGCACATCACCAAGTTTGTGTCAGCTGGTCCAAAAACGTACGGGTACAAGCTGTCGGGGGGAAAGGCCAGTCTGAAAGTGAAAGGGATTACCCTGAACGTAGCAAACTGTGAAAAAATCAACTTTGACAGTTTGAAAGAGCTGGTCCTGCACTACAGCGCGGACCCGAGAGAAAACACCTCCAAAAAGATAGAGGTGCAGCACCCCTCTATCGTGAGGAACAAAAAACAGTGGGAAATAGAGACCAAGACCCTTAAGAAAACTCAGAAACTGGTTTACAACAAGAGGGTCCTCAGAGAAGGGTTTAAAATGCTGCCCTCCGGCTATTGAAAAAAATGGACACACGGTGGAAACATCCTTTTTCTGTAATTCTCGCTGGACCTAGCAACTGTGGGAAAAGTTACTTTATAAAAAAACGTATTGGATAATGCCGAGAAAATGCTGTCTGTTATGCCCGAGAACATCATGTGGTGTTATAGTTGTTGGCAGCCTCTGTATAAAGAACTGCTCTGTAAATATCCCTTTATCAATTTTGTGGAGGGGCTGCCCGATGCTTTTGATGATGACCGGTTGTTTCCTACCAATAAAGTAAATATGGTTATCGTAGATGATCTGATGAACTCTGCTTGTGAAAGTGACAAAATTGAGAAAGCCTTTACCAAGTACGTGCATCACAGGAACCTGAGCATTATGTACATAGTTCAGAATGTGTTTTGTCAGGGAAAGAAGAGTCGCATGATTAACCTGAACGCCAAATACATGGTTCTGTTCAAAAACCCCAGGGATAAATTACAAATCACCACGCTCGCCCGGCAAATGTACCCGGGCAAGACGCAATTCTTTCTAGAAGCTTTTGAGGATGCTACCAAAAACCCATATGGTTACCTGGTAGTGGATTTAAACGCTTCAACGCCAGAGGCTTACAGACTAAGAACCGGTCTTTTCCCCCCAGACCAGCCGGTTTACACTTTAAAAAGAACAGCCGGGTATAAAAAGAGATGAATTTTCAGCGGGTCCTTCTTAACAGCGGAGGCCGCCTTCCGGAAAACATGTCTAGCTGCATGAAAAGAAACCTGGCCCTTTTGAAATTACTTACCGATTTGTCCCCGTGGCAAAGGAAAGCTATACTGTGTTTGGCTTCTGACGATTTAGTAGCGGCCATCTCAGAGATAGCTCTGAACACTTTGAAAGGAAACATACCTTTGACGCCGAATCAAGTGTGTGTGCGCTGAAAAAGAGACGCACGTTGATAAAAACCCTGGGTAATAAAAGGATCTCGATTAAAAGAAAAAAGCATCTGGTGAGGCAGTCCGGCGGACTTATCGGACCTCTGTTAAGGCTCGCTATCCCTCTGATAACTGGACTTTTGACTAATCAATAATGGAGTATGCGGAAAAAATGTACCTGGTGCCCAGCCACCAGTTGGAGCAATTAAGGGCTTCCCCTCCACCGGAGGAAAATATCAGAAAGACCTCAACTCGTTTGCTGGATAGTGAAATGAGATCTGTTCTTCAAAGGACTGACTTGGACGAATACGAAAAAGCTAAACTATACACCGCCGTGCTTCAAAGGTACCTAAAGTACGTGAAGCAGAGCGATTTGGATCAAGGGAAAATAAGTCTCTTTCTACCAGAACAGGAACAGAACGTCACCTCCAATCCCCCAGAAACACCCAAAACCTTTGACTCTGTTGCTCAGGAAATACTGGATAGCATCGGTAAGCGTTATAAGAGAAATGCAACCGTATTGCTAAATAAGCTGGGACAGGATAAAAATATATCTTTGTGGAACGATAAAGGGGCTTTTGTATACAAAGGCTCGGTGGTTAACGGGTCTAACATACTCGACTTAGTCAAGACCGTCACCCAGACGCGTTCCGTTCCTAGAAAACATGTGCCCAAAGGCTGGGATGCGTTCATGAATGCCATGGCAGAACTAAACGTGCCATCGTCCGTCATGGGCAACGCGGCCAATAGAGATCTTTTGGAGAGCCTGAAGGCCTCAACGGCTGATCCCGGAGCAGATCATGAACCCTTTTTGCCTTCTAAAAAACGAAAACTGGCTAAAAGAGCCAAATGGCTCACTGTGTAATTTTTTTTCTTTTCGTGCTCTGAAAAACACTTTTTAAATGGTCTTTTTTTTGTTGCTTTAAATAAAAAATCTTGTATACTTCTTAAAAATTTTTATTTGTCACGTGTATTTTTTCTGAATTGGCCCTTTTTAAAAACAAACAAACACAAAAAGACCACCAGACATGAATTGTCTTTAAACCCCACGCCTGGGGTGCTTTATTGAGAAACACGGCTGTAAAATTCATTGCAAGATACACACGTCTGGGCTTGCTGAAACATGTTTTGAGCAAACCTAGGCATGCCCAAGTATTTACTTTTTATTTTTCTTTCAAAATTCACCACCATTTGGTCATTTTGCACCAAATCATTAGAATACAATTTCAAAATCTGGTCAAAAAGTAAACTCTTGCTACGGTGATGCAAGAAAAACACGCAGTGATAGCCGCAGGCGACAGAGCGGGGGTCCTGCAATTGTCTAGTGTGAAACGCAATGTCGGTGGCGTTTTTGTTTAAAAATTTCACAATGGTTCTGGGGAACAACATGCTGTTTGGGGGGTGCTCGTACAAGTCAAAAAACTCTCCACGGTTTCCCTCTGCCAGGTACAAAGCGAGCCAGTGTTCGCCAGGTTGGTTGTGCGGGTGCATGTTGACCACCAAACCTAGGGGTCTCTGAGACAGCCTCCTTCTGGGGAACCAATCGCTGGGGAACACGTCTAAGAAAGTCTCTTGCGTGGCAGGGTCCGCCAGTAAAACACATGAGAGCTGCACGGTGTCCATGCTCACATGTAGTCGAACAGGACGTTTCTCCTCTGATTGATCTCTATGACGGTGTCAAAAACCCCATACACGATCATATTGACAGTGGCTGTCAAAGCCTTTGCAAAATGTATTTCTGCTCTCAGGTTCCCAGTTTTTATCAGGGAATAGTGATCAGCGCATTCCTGGTCGGGGGAGAGGTCGAAGGCAAACAAGGTATAACCCTGGGCAAACTGCACACGGTCAATGAGCAGCGCACGATCTTTCATGTGTTTACCGGCCGTCTGTACCAGATTCATGTACTCCCTCACGCAGCTCCCGGCCTCGAAGTCCGGCTACAGAGGCTTGATTGGTATCTGTTCGCCATCCACGTACAAGGCCACAAAGTTAATATCGTAATGTTTAAAGTTAAAGGGGTTTTTAGCGTAACTCCCGCTGGAGGCATCATTATCCACGAACCCCAGGATGAGCATTTTGGGTAGCTGTCCCAAGAACAGGTTTTCCTGGTTACTGACCCTGCTTCCTGCGGGGATGCTAAACACTTTCATTCCCACACGGTCCACAGGGTATTTAGCATTAGCGGTGAGCAGGGCCTCCGCACGCCCCAGACGGACACCCAGGGTCACCCGGACTTTCTTCACAAAAAGGGATGCTGATACAATGCGCAGTTTATAGCCTGGGGCTGCATCACCCATTAAGCAGAAGGCGTCTTTACTGCGCGTCAGTTTAATTTTCACGTCTACGCCGTTCAACAAAAGTTTTTCTTGAAAAAATAGGTCGCTGTGTAGATGGCCCAGCAGCTCAATCGTCCTGCTCTTAGCCATCAGATCTGCATGCTTCACAAACCCTAGATTCTCGCCGTCCAGCTCCGCGGCTTCGTGTTGCCTGGGGGTGTCTTTAATAAAGAGGCCGCTGGAAAATTGCGTAGCGAGAGTGTCGCCGCTGTAATTGAGCACTGATTCTATAAAGGCCCGGTAAGGGTAGCAGTTGTTGCTTTGAGTTATGAGTCGGTCTCCCAGTGTGACGTCCAGCTGACTGAAAACAGATGCCACTGGGTAATTCACCAGGCCCACCGCGGCATCCCGAGCGAGGTTGGTTCCGTCTCCCTTTACGATCTTGCAACAAAGGTACAGAAGTGTATAGTTCAAATCCATGTAATCTATTCCGTTCCCCGCTATAAAAAAGTAAAGGGGGGCCACCTCCGTAATGGCCGATAGCAGCGGCACCTCGATGTAGATGCTTTTCTCGATGCTGGTCTGCGTGGGGGCTATTTGGAACAAGTCCAATTCAGATTTGGTGCACTCTTCAGACCCGCAGTGAATGAAAGGCATGTTGATTAAAATAGATCTCTTTTACCAGGTAGAGCACGTTTCCTATTTCTCCTCTGCCTCCCCTTGGTCTTTCGCTTCTGGCTAGCCCGGCGCGCCAGAGCTCTTCTTTTAAAGGGTTTTGGGGGACCTTGGCGTCACGGGTATGACGTGTTTCTTTTTCTCTTCCTCCTTTTGATGTACATCAGCCCCGACCCCTCCTGGGCGGGAGGTTCCCTCACCTTCTCCAGAACAGCACGGGAGACGTGGCCTACCATGTCTCTAGCTATGTTTTGAGTGGCGGTTTTGACGTGGGGTTTAATAATCTCTAGCCCTCTCCTCAAAAGCAGAATGGCTTTTCGAAAGAGGCTACGGAATATTCCACCCACGCCAGCCCTGTACATCACGGGGGTCCTGTGATAACCGGGAAGGGCATATCCGGCCTGGGCTTTATTGCTGTAGACGCCGGGGTCACCATAATTTTTTAGGGTCACCATGGTGCTTTTCCCCCCCCCCCCTTTTAGAAGCCTCTCCGGGGACGCAGGTGCAGCTTGACGATCACTTTGCCGAAGCGAAATGAGACGTGTCTGTTCTGATCAGTCTTTATTTCAGTGGTGATGGTGTCGATGTGATGCTTACTGACGGGAATGTAATGCGGTTTATCGTAGGTGATGATGACAAAGTCGTTGTTCCTGCCTCGGACGGGGATGCAGCGTAAGAGGGGAATGGAAAAATCCCCCACGAACTGGTGTTCCACGATGTCCGTGTACAGGTACAAGAAGTTGAAACCTCCTGTGATGTCTGCTGAGAAAGGGATTTTGTTGACGTGGCTGTTGGGGTACAAACCCAAAATATTAGCCAGCTCTCCTCTGGTAGAAAACGTGTAAGCGATATCGGTGGACTTAAGTCTAACTTTTCTACCCACAGGATCGTAGTTCATGATCACCTCGGGTGGGGCAGGATTACGAGTCACGACACTGTTCATGTGCTCCAGCAATTCGTATACAGATGAGTAATAACCTCGTCGTAGGATGTAATTCCATTGCTTATCTTCGCAGGTGATTTCAAAAGGGACGTCTTCGTTGATGTTGTTCCAACTGTGCGGGTATTGTATTTCCACCAACCCCACCTCCCAGGCACCCGGGAGATCCAAAGGTTTAATGAGCTGCACGGTAAAGTTCCAGCTGGTGTTTTGGGGAAAAACCCCACAGCTGGCGTTGCTGGGCAAAGTGATGTAAAAGCCACTGTCATTCATTTTCCCCCTTCACAGATCTGAGAAGCTTCCACCCAGCTGTTAAACTTCTCGGGCCACCCCAGCCACTTCACCAGCAGCTGCTTTTTTCTCCCTCTTCCTTTCGCCGCTAGAACTTTTTCAGTCCTGTAAACCCTGTCCCACTTGGGGTTTACATTTTGCAGTTCTTCGGGGTAAAAAGATCCAGCAACCGTCTCACCCTTGTAATCTTTTACTCGGTATACGGGCCTCCAGCCCTTGGTTAAGGCTTCGTCGACTATGAATATCTCATCGGTAAACGTTTGTTCATATCCTTTCTCAAAAGCTCCTTTGGTTTTAGACAGCCTCACGTGGTCACCTTTTCTAAAAGGGCCGGCAGCCAGTTTTACTTTTAAAGTGTCTCCGTATACTCTTTTCCACACCTTCAGAGAATTCGAGGGGTTAACGTCAACGGGTCTGGCACTTATGGTTCTGTGAAAGCTCCGATTGTAACTCTTTATAAACTCGGGTAACGCGTTGATGTGGCAAAAGGTGTTGCAGGAGGTAAAATATCTCCACATCCGAGATTTTAAAGTTCTGTTAAACCGCTCCACCACCCCTGCTTTGACTTCGTTATTAGTCACAAAATGGTGGACCCTGTGCCACTTTAACAACCCGCTTAAAGGTTTGTTTAAAAATTCTTTTCCCCGATCGGTTTGTGATTTTTGAGGCACGCGACCTACGCTGAAAATGGCTTTAAAGGCCTTGGCTACTTCACCTCCCGGCTTGTCTCTGAGGCCCAAGCGTATTTGGATAGAATGTCTATCGCTGTTAAGATGTACTTAAAACCGCTGTTGTGTCTGGAGAATCTTTGCATATCCACCAAATCTGCCTGCCATTGCGTGTCCACATCTGAAAAGACCGTCTTGTTTCTTTGAAAACGTATTCGGGCCGGTTTCTGTAAAGAGTAAGCCTTCTGGTCCGAAAGCCAAGCGGTTACCTGTTCAAAGTTTCGCTATGCTTTTTGGCCTCTTGAAAAAGAGCGTTCACCCCTCCGAAGCTCCCCACTTCCCTGGGGGTGTAATAGATTTTTTTTAAAAGAGCCGCCTGTGTTGGCATGGCTGCCGCTTGTAACTGACACAAGTATAAAGAAAACACGTTCACACCGGTGAATTTAAATGAGCTTTTTATTAATCGCCTGGTTTAGCGCCCCTTTTTACAGCATCCTGTGAAAATGGATGCCACCCACGAAGGAGTCTGAGCCGGTTCGCTCTCCCTCTCAGAGCTGTGTTTCAAACAGGAACAAAAACAGCTGATGCAAGACACAGTTGCTCGCACGGGACTGCCGATGTGTAGGTTCTCAAAGGCCCATATAAAGTTGTCGTCGAGCTGCCGAGAGATTTTCAGAAAAAAAAAGAGCTGTAAGTCCCGAACGCCGCTTGGTTTGTACTTAACGCCCACCACATTCCCCTCCATAACCGTCACTTATCGTTCCTTTACCTGCACCGTTTTTTTTCCTTGGGCCTTGTCTGCCTCCGACTCCTGTGAGCCTTCCTCCATGGGGGTGGACAACATGAGGCCATCAAGCTCGTCAGGCCACTTCCTGTTCTCCTGGATATCAGGGTCCGTCAACATCTTGGCCTCATCCTCCTCCGAACTGTCAATTTCGCAGTGTTTTCTCCAAGGGCCATTAAAGGTTGGAGCCAAAACAAAGCGCAGAGGTCTCACGGGGGTAGCGAAGGCGTCCATGTTCTCCACGAGCTGCGAACCACGCGGTCTCAAGAAACCACCCTCGGGGTCTTCCGCTTTTAAAAAGGCCCGAGACTTCCAGGGGGCAGCGTTGCCGCTCGGCCAACCGCTGCACCCTTCCGGGATGACCCCGATTGGCGGAGGGTCGCCCCACCACCGCCATATGCCCTTTCCCGGCCAACCCCGCTCTCGGGGTGAAACGCGCCCCGATGGGCGGGGAAAGGGTCACAACGCCCACTTCTGATCAGGTGACCCTTGTCAGCCGGAAGTCAGAGCTTGGGGGCGAGACCGGATGTCATGGGGCGGGACTTCCGGTGACAGGTGAGCAGGGGGTGGGACCGGATGTCAGGTGACCGGCTGGGTGCGGGACTTCCACTGATAGGTGGGGCAGGGGGTGGGGTCGGATGTCAGGTGACCGGATGGGGCGGGACTTCTGGTGGTCGGGGCGGGGCTGGGTGGCATGTGAGCGGATGGGGTGGGACTTCCGGTGACAGGTGGGCAGGGCTAAAGTTTGATGGATGGCCGGTGGGCGGGGCTAAAGTTTGACAGGAGGTAGCCCCCTTGTACTATTCAATATATTAATAATGATTTGGAAAAGGGGTGAACAGTAGAGCACCAAAATTATTCAAAATTACAAAATTATTCAAGATAGTTTTGACCAAAGCAGACAATGAGGAATTACAGAAGATCTTATGAAAGTGGGTGACTGAGAAACAATATGTTTTTATGAATGCTGAACACCCAGCAGTTTTCACTGAAGCAAATGGATTCTGCTGGATATTTAGCACTTTGGAAAATCAAAGGGTTTAGCTAGGTGTCTAAAATTTGGCAACTATTTTTTGAAAATGTGATGGAAATAGCGTAAATGAAAAATACAGACCTTGTAGTAACATTAATTTGTATTTTAAGTGGATTTTATCTTGGTAAGTTTTAAAGTAACCTTTATCCTATAAGATGGAAATTTCCAAAGAAAAGCTGCATCACTCCTACATAACGCAATTCTTAAAATATAAAGATGGACAGATTGTCTTTTTGCAAGAAAACATGGTGACCGCTATCATAAATGTCCACATTTATTTTTCATGTTGCTGATGAAGGTATGGTGAGTGGGTGGGTGTTTGCAACCAATTTTGTTTCCCTTCAGAATTTAAAAGGGGTCTTATTAATGAGTTAGGATAGCTGAGTTAGGATAGCAGATCAGCTAAAAAATGCTTTGCTTCCATGTGTTAGGCATGTCTGTTCGTGATCACCAGGGTGGATTTTGATGGTCGAAGTGGTGCAGTTTTTCTATATCACATGATATTTAAATGTTACCAGGAGTCCAATCCAAAAGGGAAGTTCTTTGGTCTCTGTTATACAGGAGGTCAGATTAGATCATTACAATGGTCCTGACTGGTGGGAGGCTGGAGGAAACAGTTTGCCACCACATTAAAATTGAAATCTAGGGAAGAAGGCTTCACTGTGTTTGAGATTGTGGCTTAGACATTAAATAATAATTTGGTTTCAGTAGTAAAATATTCAATCAGCTAAGATCTGAATTCACTGCCACTGGTAAAATTTGATTCTATTCCAATACTGCGGCTAAGTTGTTGATTATATCAATCTATCACTTAGTTTTCAATTTGGTAGTGTTAATAGTAATTTTGTTTTAGTGATAACCTTCCTTCGTTTTATTTTTATTTAATACCTTTAATAAAATGTATAAGAAGCAGGGCTTTTTTTGGGATTGTACTCAGGGGTACTGAGTACTGGCACCTTTTTTTTTGTGATGGTACTCAGGGGTACTTACTACCGGCACCTTTTTTTCACAGTGATGTGGCCCCAGCTCCTGCTGCTGCCACCAGAAGCCCCAGGTCCCTGGCTGAGTACCGACACCTTTTCTTTTACATAAAAAGGACTGATAAGAAGGATACATAGTAATATTTCTTTCAATGAAAAACGTTGGCCAGAAACATTGATAATCTAGATGGATATCAGCCAATCTGCCTAGAAATCTACCTAGCTCTTAATTAACTCGATTCTCACAACAAACAAACGTTTAATCTGCAGCATCTCTTCACCATTGTTTGTTTGTTAACCCCATGCTCCATCTTCATCCTACTCTGCCCAAGAGCTGGTAAATATATTTAAGAGCAAAATTCATATAATCTGTTAGGAACTCTGTTCTTCCTCTTCTCTGTATTGCTTCCCATTCTCCCTCCCCATCCTGCTCACCTCTTGCATTCCTCACCCCATCTATATTTCTCTGTCTACCTATGTCTACCACTGTTGATTTCCATTTTTGCTAGAAGACAGCACCTTTGATGCTGACATTAAAAATGTAACATACTCAAAATAAACAAACCTAGGCACTTCAGATTAGAACTAGTAGTTATATAGTTCTGTGGTAAAATGTATGTAGTACACTAGTTTACTGATGAAATGCACAATCTTTAGGAATCTGAATATAATAAGTAAACACAAACTCATGATAAAATATGTATAAAATACTGAGTAATGTACAAAAACAAAACCTTCAGAGCTGCAGCAGTTTGCTTACCTCCATTTTCATTGGCCACTATACATACTGTAGCACAGATGGTCATCTATTACGGGAGTTCAGAAAAGTGGGTTACCTTACATCATATGTATGTTACAATGCCCAGACACTGCGTGAGCGAGGCGATCGTGCTGTGGCAGAATGAAGTCTGATTTTCCTGTGTTAATGTTGTGGATTTTAGAGCACAATCTTAATTATTTTAGCGTAGTTTGTAATTTATTCCCTTTGGCTTTTTAGAATGGTAGTGAAATTTGCATTTATAGTCTTTTTCACTTTCTTTGAGATCATTATAGTGCCTCTTAAAATTTGCATAAATCACTTTACTTTTCTTCTTGGCATTATTTTGGCATTATCTCATGACTGCCATTAAAGTAATACAACATGCTGGAATGGTTTTGAAGTTTTAAGTATATGTTGTAAAGTTATTTGCTGTCAAAATGGCTTCAAACTGTTTGTCATCAAGAGCTCAGAATGCTTCCTTCCTTAGACCAGTTCCTAATAGACTGGCAGTCAGATACCAGATGATGGGTGTGGTATAAAACCCACAATGGATGGGCACATCACAAAACCAAACCATTGAAATTGCCAGTAAGTGACGGTTTTTGTGAGCAGCCTCAGAAGAGAGGTCAAATACTGAATGGACATAGTCTCAAGCTTAGAAAATGATAGTCATTATTTTTATAGATCTTTTCCCCATTCCTGTCCTTATAAGATATTTTAATTCTATACTGTATTGCAGGGTTTTCTTAATTTACCTTAGTTTAATGTGTCTCTTCCATTAGCACTAGTGTATAGAGTATAAACAAGGTGGATCGTAAATTATTACATGGTTCTGCCAAGTTATGCTTGCTATTTTACCTGTTCTGAGTATAGTTATGCTGCCACATAAAGATTCAGAAGCCAATTTTCTATAATTTCAGTAATGACATTATTTGGAAATAATATACAAATCCTCTCTTTTTCTGTTCACAAATTGTCTCTGAAGAGATCACAACACATGTGTTCATGTGAAAATGTTTTACAAATCTAAGCTAGGGCTTTTTCACAGACTGTGCATAGTGAGTATTCAATTGATTATTTGTTGTCTGGTATTTTGGGATTCATTATTTGAATTTTGTGACTGGTTGCTTGAGTAAACAAAGGTTATGAACTGACTCTGCCCCCTCCCCATGTAATTTTGCTACAAAATGAACGGATGTTCTTTAGTTACCGTGGTGATAAGTTCAATTGAAAAACAGATTTCATTTCCTTTAAAAAAAAATAGCCTGCACACCTGAAATTCACTTTATATGAACAAAATAGAGATGTATAAATGTTACAAAATGAAATAGGGCATGAATGTGACTGAAACAAAATTTGATTGAGAATTTGTAAATATATGCTGAATACATTTTCCCCTTGTTAGCCCTACTTTCTTAGCACGGAATTCTATTATAAATTATCAGCCTGGAGAAAAATTCTATCTTGAGGTATTATAGTACCATAATTACTATAAAATAAGAGCTGCCCCCAAGTACAAATCTAACCAGACTACATAGGCACATATTCAGGGTGGCTAGCCTGAGCCGCTACTGCCCTTTTCAGCATGCTTGCTCAATAAGAACTAGAGCGAGTATGTCAACTCAAGCTGGGAATCCCACCCCAGCTCCATGTGTAGACATAGCCATATTGTGAACATTCACTGATAGCCAGAGAAAGTGCTGCCCTCTTCCTTCCTTTCCAACTCTTGAAGTAACAAACTGCTCCGTGTATAGAAACAATGCATAATCTCCTGGGATGCATTAAGAATAGGGTGGTCATGACAGTTTTCTCAGAATCTGTGCAAATATGAAACTGTCTTGATTACTTTCTTTATATGTCCATATCTGATGAACAGAGAAAATGCATGCCTAGCCTTGCCATACGTAACCACTTTAATGTGGTCTCTACATAGTTTGTAGATTGTGCAGCACCCACACCTCATAAAATGTGTTTCACTTTTGGAAAGATTGACCCAAGAAAATAGTTTTTGTCCCCATCTCCCAATGTGTTTACTTGTGTCCTCCTTCCAATGAAGCACCAGAGATGTCCATAGCTACAGGTGGGACAATGGATGGCCTGGGCTTGGGTGATGCTGAGAATTCTCTCTTAGGTCCTTGGCCGGTGGTTCTCGCTCATATTCTCAGGCTCTAACTGATTGTCATATTTAAGGCTGGGAAGGAATTTCCCTCAAGGTCAGATTGACCCAATTCCTCACCTCACCCCCCACTACAAGGTGGGAGCAATCTTCTTCTACAGCATGGAGTGCAAGTCACTTTCTGGGATCATCTGGGTATTTCACTCAATCAATTCTCTACCATTGCAGGGGCCTCACACATTGATACACCTTGGCCTTTCCTATTCTTTACCTATGGTATTCAGTGGTTTAGTCTCCTGAGGTCTGTAATACTTTGGTCTATTTCTGGTTGATGGGTTTGTGTGGGGATGGCTGAGTGGTGTTTAGTTGGCTGTGATACACAGGATGTCAGAGTGGATGATTTGGTCTTCATCTTTGCAACAGCTGTATGAGTCTTTTTCATTCTGTTAAGCCAGTGAAAATTAGAAAAGAAAGGAATGGGAAGTTCTCTTTGCTCTCTGCATTGCATGTAAGACTGATTGCAAAGTGACAAGCCTAACAAAAACCAAATTAAATATTCCAGCTAAAGTGCATTTAAAACTCAGAGACATATACAGTGCCAGCAGTGCAGATGCTTAGCATAAGTGAATCAGCTGAAATATGCTAGCAGAGGTACACAAGGAAAGGCTTGAGAGGATTCCAAAACCAGGAGTGTAGCATGTCAGAGGGAAATTGTGCATGTGAGAATGAAAACCTACTAGTAATGTAGTATTGCAGAAGTAAACTTAAGTGAATTATTGTAATTACATGAGCTTCAAAATGCAAGACGAAATCAATATAGGGATGAGAGGCTATTTGCGGGGAAAGTTTTAAGGTGATTTTGCTGAAAAGACAGGAGTACTCTTTTGTTTCCATAGCATTGGGTTCCACTTCAGTTGGATGAATAAGGGATTGCTGGGTTCACTGGCAATTCAATTCTCCCATATACGGTAGCTGCGGTAGCCCTAAGACCATGGTACACTGTGGGAAAACGTTACTGCCCACCCTGCACATTGCTGGAAGGTTGAAGCAGCTTTCTGTGAAAAGGCTTGATAGATTTTTCTCTCCGTTTCAAACCCAGGAGACTCTCTGATAGTGTGTTTGCAAATTGATGATCAGAAGAGAATGGGTTAATGATGAACTGAACTGCTGCCATTCACAAAGGGGAAATGGCTTCTGTTTTCAATAGAGTGGATTGTAGATTGTTGGGAGAGAGAGGACTAAGTAAATTGTCCCATGGAATTCTGGGATATGTCTGGCTGATTTTCAGAACCCAAGGTCAAGCAGGGCTGTGTCTACATTGCAAACCATCAGGGCTCAGATCCTGGCTTAACTTGAGTTCTTACCCTCTAGCCCTGCAGGGTTCTCAGACCCTGGCTCTGATCCCTGGATTAGCACAATTGTCGTGTAGACACAAGGGGGATTAGATGTGAGCCTGGACTCAAGGAGAGGCTTATATTGCAGGGTAGACATACCCAATAGCTCAGAACAATGAGCAGTCATGCCTCTGAATTCTAAAAAGAACTGCAAGTGTAACCCATATGCCTAAAAAAGGCTCTCTCTTTAAGAGAGGTACTGAGGGTGGGTTACTGTTCCTGGGCAGATTAGCTACCCACAACCAGAAACTTCTGGAAGCAGGGAGTGGTAGCATTTTGAGCATGCTCCACAGGGTTCCCTGCTGGTGTGATGTTGTGTGATCAGAGTCAGATCACATGGGAGCAGCAGTCTGTGCATACAGCAGGCAGGAGCTGCTTTGAGAAGAGTCCATGTGCTGAGTTTTCATGAGAGAAGCTGAGCCAGTAGTGAACAAGATGTTTTCTCCCTCCAATGGAGTCTTCTGCAACAGACTTTGCACACATGCATATGGGACTGAGGGCTGGTTCCAAAGGAGAAGGAAAAGCCTGCATGGAATTCTACAGAAGATTCCTGCAATGAAAGAAGAAGAGGACAGCTATTTCTTGCCTCTCAAGCCTCTAGACTTGAACAAAGACTGTAGCTGAGAGTTGGGTAAACTCCACCTGGACTTTGGGGCTCTTGGGTATCTTTCCTGCTGGGTTTCTGTAGAGATTGTTCTGTTTAATTGTATTTTGTTTTCTTAGGATAAGGTTCATCTAGTTAGTAGTTAATAAAGTTCATTGTTATGTTTGTTTTTAGTAGTATTTTAATGTTGGAGGGTAACTTTGAGCAATCTTTGCTGAGGGTCCCATACAGACTGGATCCTGGGTCTCCAGCTGCTTTCTCCCTAGGGAGTGGGGTTTATTTCTGCGAGGCACTGGAGAAGGGCAATTGAATGAATTTTAGCCAACCTGAAGGTTACACAAGCATGGGAGTTGCCCAGCCAAGAGTCCTATTGAGTTACATAAACAAAGCATTTTGATCAGGAAGGCACATTAGGTTTTCATTGGATGCAACTGACATGCAGTTTGCAACTGGAAGAAATACTTTACAACCTGTTTCACACATTGAATCTTTTCATTGAAAGGGTCTGATCAGAACAGACCAGTCTCATTATTTGAGCAATTCTCCCTAGAACAGGGCCAGAAAGAAAGAGGGAGTTAGTGTTGTTTAATAGTATCTATTAATGATAAGAAAAAAGCTAAGCAGCTGAGAGGAGATGTCAGGAGCCCAAACTTGCAAATGACACAAAATGAGCCTTTCCAATACTGGAGAAGTCAGAATGGATCATCAGAAGAATCTAGCAGCCTGCTTTGTTTTCAATTTTCTTTTTCTGAAGTAAGGGCATGTGGACTAGGAGCTCATTGTGTACTGGCATGACTCTGCATTTCAGTGACCTCACATATGCTTAGGACTTGGGCTAAGTTTAAACCGGCTTCCCTGGGTACATAGTTTCCCAAAGTCACAGGTTTGAGTTTTAAGACAATCGCATATGATTTGTATTGCCCTTGATTATCAATAGAAAGTGTCTTTAGATGTAGAAAGGGAAATAACTTCAGTACCGCCAATAACTATTATGTGAACTGGGTAAACCCTGACATTTGAATGGAGACCACTTCAGTGGTGCTGCTTCTTCCAACCTTTGCGACTAGCCAAAAATTCAGGATCTTGCAGGTTGTTCTAGTTGGCAGGAGAAGCACCTTTGAGGCAATCTGACTGATATAGAAAGAATGCCCAGTTCCTGTTTCCCTGCATATACAAGGAACAAAACTACAGGAGACAATTGTTCTCAGTCTCCGGCCGTTTTAGCCAGCACCTAACTCAAAAGTTCTCTCCAGCTATTTTCAGGCCCTCATGCTCAGTGCTTGTTCAGGCTTCATCTGTTGCTCTCTTGCTACCTCCTCCACTCACATACACTAACCAAAGCAGTACTCAGCAAAATCCTCTTCACACACAGTTCAAATTCTGGGTGGACTCCCATGAGCTAATGAGTGCTGCTATGAAGGAGCTTACCTGCTTCCTACAGCAATCTGAAATGAAGGGTGGTGATTACAACCACCAGCTTCAGTGATGTACTGCCAGTTTCCAGCAGTATAAATCAATTACTTGTACTGATAGTTATAACTGAAAGAGCAGAGCAAAGCTAATTCCTAGGTGATAGCCTTGTATGAAATTTGACAAGCAGACACACTAATAAGAACTGAATTCAGATAGTCTACTATTAAAGTATAACAACTTGTTAACATGATTTACAGGCATTTTGGAAACCAAATATTTGTGTCATCAGTGACCCCAATGAGAGAAGTTTTATGATCCAGAATTGCTGGATGTCAACTTGGTCTATTGTGTGGATTTGTTAACGCTCCATTAAAGGAGATCACCGATTGATAGACTAGCTGCATCAAGATTTTTCTGATGTGAAGTTTGCTAAACCAACTTAAATAATGTGGTTTGTAGGCTACATTTGTAATAAGATACCATAAGTAAATCAGAAGGAAAGTGTATTTGTGGCTTATTTTCAGCCAGTACTGAAATCTGAAGGCAGTTTATAGAGTCTCCATGGATTAGGATTTCTGTAAAAACAAGTGGCATGATTTACTGCAGTTTTATTCCAATTTTATGCCTCTGTGACTGCACTGAAATCACTGTCAATTGAAATCAATACAACTACACCGAGATTAAAAATAAATGAAGTTTTGTAGTAGCAAATCAGCCTCTGTTTCATATGAGTTACAACACAAGAATTTTCAATGCATTTTTGTTTACATTTCCCATTACCCCACTTGCTTTCAATGCCACGAGCCAGTACACCCTGCAATATTTCCCCCACAACAATCAATATATCTAAATTATGTGGCACAATTTAACACTCATATTCACCTTCCATTGTTGGGTTTAGGATTTGCTAAAGAAACTAAAAAGGAACTTCTCTAAGTATATATTTTATGCACCTACCTTTGTAATTCTCAGTTCACTCCACAGTCTTTTCAAAAACTTTAGATGAAATGTGATTTGTTTAACTTGATTTCTAAAATGCTCACATTGTTTCTGTTTGACTCTGTATTGTCTTTGTTATGGTTTTATATTGTATTTCTATTTTGACAACAAACTAATAGCTGTTTTATATATTAGACTTGCAAACTATATTTCACAAAACCTAGTATAAAGTTCAAACCACTAAATATATATTTTATTTATTCCAATTTCTGAAATGCAACTATATATATGCCCAAAGCACTGGATGAACCCTTACCTCTTAATTTAAAAAGTACAAAATAAAGAAAGGCCTGATTTTATTTTTATATATATATTCAGCCTCAGCCCACTACATCTACAGTGGCCTAATGGCAAAAAGAAGGCCTCTACAGCATGTCTAGAAGACTGCCAAGAGCTGGAGCAAGTACCAGAACTGAGGACATTTGCTTCCTTCCTCTGTTGCAAGAGCTCAAATTTGAGCTCCTCAGCTGATTTCAGCTATGTCAAAAAATCATTTTGGGGTAGAAGGGAGAGAGGTAGGTGATCTCCCAGGTAACCAGGTCCCAAACCATTAAGGGTTACAACAAACACCTTGAATTGTACCTGGAAGCTGATTGGAAACCTTTGCAGATTCCAAAGCACTGGCTAAGCTCATTACCTATGCACAGCACTGCAGCATTTGACATTGGCTTCAGCCTCCAGCTGGTCCTATAGTATAGTTCAAGTGCAGCACATTATAGCACTCCAGTCTTGATGTGAGAAAGGCATGGCTAATTGTGGTGAAGTCTGCACTTGGAAGAAAAGATCACATTTGGCTTACTAGGAACAGATAGCTGATAGCACTCTTAGACACAGCTGCTACAGGATATCCAGGAGCAGCCAAGCACTGACAGATGATAGTCTGAAGTTTTGCACTCGTCTATCTGCATCTCTCACCATTGCCCAGGATCTTATCTTAGCACTGGGTAATTTGTTCCACAGCTCCCAGCTGGATCACCAGATAGAGTCCTAAAGCAAGATGTTAGCAGCTATGTACTGCAACTCATGTCCCCTCACTAGCACTCTTACTGGCATCATGCACGTTCTATGAGAATTCTCTCTCATGGCAACCCACAAGAGAGTCCATAGGGCAGAACAACTGCCTACAACTCTGAATTGTGTCGAAAGACAAGGATGGAGCCATGTGTGAGCTAATGCATGCAAGTGAGTTAAAAAGATATAACTAATTATCAACAGTATAAAAGGCTCCCAAGCAATATAAAAAAATCAGCTTGGATACTTTATCTTCATCCATTGCCAGGAGGAGTTCATCAGCTAAAGCAACCTGTGCAGCTTCTTGCCTATAACTAAGCTGATCAGGGTGAGTAAATGTGAAAAATGAATGAGAAACATTTCTCCAGGAATGCTGCATAAGATTGTCCTTCTCTCAAGGGGATGTGAAACTTATCAGGTCAATGGTGTCTGTTAAAACCTCTTAAAAACAAAATCCAATACTTGATAAAACCTTAACTTAATTCTGCTAACGATTTGGCCCATTTATTTCGAGAACACTGTACTAGCATGGAAGACTTAATAAACCACATGTTCTTAGACCTTTTAAAACAAAATATGGGAGTAATCCTTCTGTGGAGCTAAGGTGGGAAGAGGTATGCAAAAAAGCTGAATTTTCAACATCACATTTGTAAGGTAAGTGAAATAAGTACTGTTCCTGCAATATGACAAAGATGTTTAGAAAGGGCCCCTATTCTGCAATCCTTCTCATAGTCAGCAGCATTTATTAAATAGATTAGTGGCATGTGTGTGTGCACTTGAAGTACCATAAACCAAACTGATATCATTAAACTGGAAAAAGTGCCTTGCCATATTTCAAATTCCAAACCAAACATGAGACAGAGACATATCAAATGTTATCAGTAAATTGGCCTGCTGAGAGAGAACCTTCCTTCCAGGAGTATCACATTCCAGAGCTTCATGCTTCTTCCTAAAAGTGAAGGAATGCCAGATAAGGCTGAAATGTGGGATCAATGGCCTGTTTAGTCAATCAATCATAAAAACAGAACAAAACTTATGTGGAATGTTTCTGACCAAAAGACCAATTGCCATGAGTAGATGCCCTCAAACTAAGCTGTCAGTCACATTAAGAAAATGCAACTTTTGGAACTATGAACCATCTTAGAAGAACAGATAGAACCACGGTCATGTAACGAGTCTATTTCTGAAACTTCCATGGCCGTATTTCTCTTGGCAAATTAAAAACTGGTGTCATTCCTCAGGCTTGTAAATATGCCCACCAAGCACCTCTTGTAATTGTAAGGCACTTCGGGTAAAATTAATCGCTGTGCAGAGAGGCTGACATAAAGACTGGTCACATCTCCCCCCTTAAGCCTCATTTTGAGGGCTTTAATGGAACTGGCACTAAAGTTGTGGGAGGGCTGGGTGTGGTTCCTGTGTTCAGGGACCTACATTTTCTTTTTTTGGGCCCCTTCTTCATTTTAAACAGAGCTGCTGTATAACTTTGGTAGATGCTACACTGGTATTCATACTTTGTGCATTCCTGCTTGCTTTGTTAACCATGTTTAAATTGGCCACATCTTACATCTCACACTCCCACTTCTAGCAGATCTTCCCGTATATTCACTCCCTCCTGCCAGCAGAGAGACAAGCATGTAATTGCTACACCATCTAATCATTTTGGCAGTTGTTTTACAGAAAAGGTCACTCTTCCCTTCCTTCTGGGATAGATACCATCTAGATTTTTGACTTTCTTGTTTTCAAGGAAGTCTATATTGTTCTCAAAGGCTTTGTTGTTCTCAATAAGATGTGCCTGACATATTAATGTAGAGTTGTCTAAATTAACCACCTCTGTCTAGCACCTGAGGCCTTTAACCAATGGTGCCCTGGCCCTGAGCTTCCTTGCACCAGCTGCAGGCAATGCACACTGCATCGTTACTCTCTAATCAAAACTGTTTTATCCTTTATAGACACTCAGCATTCCCCAGCAACATTTTCCAATCCCACAGGCACACTAACATCCTCAAGCCATGCTATAGGTTTGCTAACCCATGTGTCTCACCAGGCTGGCTGCTCAATATATATTAGGAAGTAGTGGAGCAAGGTTGGCTACAAGGGTAGCATGATAGTGGTTCTGGAGGGAGCCTGGCTCTTCTGTAACAAACATGGTGCAAGCTAAACTGTATTCAGTGGTTTGCTATGCAGAAGAAAATGAGGCTCCCTTTATGGACATGAAAGAGAAATGCAAATCTGTGAGTGGTTAGGTTAGCAGGCACAGGAGTCATTTGGCCTTGCCAAGTAGGTCCTGCATTAAAAATCTAGGAAATTTCCCCCACAAATGCACTTATAATTTTGAATGACAATTGCTGGACTCTACAGCCCAAAGAGATGGGCACCCAGATCCTAGATGGGAAGATCCAGGAGGACCTCATGGGCTAGAGGACCAAGCAATGTAGCCAGGGGACCCAGATTCTAGGAGAGAGCATGCTGGGGATGAGGAGAGGGGCTCCAGGAAAAGCTGCAGGCAGCTGAATAAGCACAGCAGGAGGCCTGGAGGGAGCAGGAGAGCCTGTGCCTCTAGCACTGAGAAACAGAAGAGCCAGCCACCTCCAGGTAGCACAGACACAGAGAAGGGTCTACCCCTTCCCCAGGTGGCAGCTTTGAGTGGGATGTGTGTGTAGTAGGGTAGTGTCCCTACTCTGGTCGCAAAGAGGTTAAAAGCCCTGGTGGATGGAGCAGCCAATAGGAGCTGATGACTGAAGAGCCTATCAGGGCTGAGGAGTCCTGTATATAAGCAGACTGCAGCCCCAGCTTGGGCAGTTTTCCCCTTGTCTGTGGGGGAGGAAGGAGGTTGTCAGCTCAGCTCAGCTCAGCTCAGCTCAGCTGGGCAGAACCAAAAACACTTCACTTTGGACTACTGCACCTTGCCTGAAGCCCAGACCCTGATATAAGGGTGAGAGGTACCTGGGGGAAGTGCAGACGTGGCCCAGTCTATTTGCTGATATGTGTGCAGAACTGAGTTGGGGGTTGAGGGAGTGCCAAGTTGTGGCACGCAGGGCCTGGAGAATTGAGTGGGTCTGGATCCACCCATGCCTCCCCCAGACTGCCAGTGGGCAGGGATCGGACTAGTGGGTGGCCACTGAGGCAAAGTGGGCTGGCTTGGACTAACCTTACCCCAGAAGGGGGGAACTGAAAAAGGACTCAGCTGGAGGGCTGAGGTCCTGCCTAGAGACATCAGAAGATGGAGCACAGGCCATCAGACAGGATAGCCTTTTGAGCTATTCCCCAATACCATCGCCAAGAGGTGCCTGTCTGGCAGGCAAGTGAGAGCATCTGTCTACAGCTCCCTTCCACCGCCCCCCACAGAGTCATAAGCAGAGGACAGTGTGAAGAGGGCCAGGGTTTATGTAACTTCCCCTAAGTGCATAGGGACCAATGGCTTAACTCAGCTCCACTAATCTGCCCAATCATTTCAGGTTATGCTTCTTTCCCTTCCAGTCTTGGGGTGGAGGGGGAATGACAGGAAATCATTAAAGGAATCACTGCCTTTTTTTTCCTGATCATCCAGAGAAAAGTCAAAGTTGCAGGGGGTGTATTTTAGCACTCAACTAGACTCCAAGAGTGCATCTACACTTACAAATTAAGTCGACTTAAGTTTGCTTAAATCGACTTAATTTAATCTGCATCCACACTACATTTTCATTAAGTTGACTTAAGCAGCTGCTTAAGTCGACTTAAGGAAAATTAAAGTCGACTTCACTAAACCTAGTTTTAAGTTGACTTTAGAAAGTGGACGCAGAGCAGCCCTAAGTCGACCTTAA
Organism: Pelusios castaneus; assembly: GCA_007922175.1. Classification (NCBI taxonomy): domain Eukaryota; kingdom Metazoa; phylum Chordata; order Testudines; family Pelomedusidae; genus Pelusios; species Pelusios castaneus. Next base: position 3,528,346 of record ML685883.1, read on the forward strand.
GTCGACTTAGGGGGCTTCAGGGCTCCCCCACTGTCCTCCCTGCCAGGGTGGCTGGCACAGCCACAGCCTGGAGTGCTCCCCCCACAGGGCAGGATAGAGCACTGCACACCGTGTTCCTCTGCCCTGCCAGGGTCCCTGTTCCCCTCAGCCCCCCCCATTGTACAAAGGTACAATGGGGCAAAGACTGAGCCCCCTGGCACTTGGCAAGGGGTGCCCCCCCCGCCACGATGGACCTGTCCCAGGTCCACCTAGCCCCTACAAATTGACCTAGGCATCTAGTGTGGACACTCTAGGTCGATTTGGCAGGGTCCCCTCTAAGTCAACTTACTTTTTGAGTGGGGACACACTAAATCGACTTAAATTAACACTGTAGACATAGCCCAAAAGCTGTGCATACTGTGCCTTAAAGCATAGAAATGCAGGATCACTCTTGGAATAACCTAGAGTTGACCTCCTAGTTCAACTCACAGGAAAATCTTAAAACTAACAAATACCAGCTCACACTGCCAGCAAGGAGGAAGTCAGGAGAAATTCCTAAGGGGTCTAAGAGGGTCTGGCATTGCACCAAAGTTAAGCCAATCTGTATAAACTGCAGCAGAAAGAAACCAATCTTAAGAGGCTACATAGTCAGGGCTGGACCATGCTATGGCCCCCAGGGAACATAAAACCTAAACGGAACAAAAAGGAGGCATGGATTGGGAAGAATCTATCCCTCGGAGTATCTGACCGATCTCTTCTGCCTTGGCCAAGCAGAAGGGCCACCCTGATGTAGTGTATCTGAGCTGCTCTCAGCAGGAACCCCAGAATCTCGTGAAGCATGCGTGAGTATCATAGTTCTGAACCCCTTTTTCTTTGATTTGAAGCTGTTTTAATTTAGTGGTACCCTCATAACTCTAAGGGCGGACCCCTGTAGCTATACCTCAGTGAAGAAGTATTAGGAAGAAGGGAAATGAGTAATTGCACTAGTAGTGGAATTAATCAGCATTTAGAGGTTAGTGTGTTTTTAATCCTCGTTGTAAGTGTCCAGCTTTGGACTTTATTTCTGTTTGTAGTATTTTTGTGTTGTTTAAAGACAAAACAGTGTTATATCCGAGCCAAAGAGTCCTGGTAATTTGCACTGGGCAAAATTAAAGAACGTAATCTACCAATCTCTGTCCCATTGTTTTAAAAGGGGGCTAGGGGGTGGCAGAGGGAGGTACAGCACATACCACAGACAATAACAAATTATTTTTCCTGGAGACCAACAGAGAAGCAGCCAAATGATAGCCCTTCTTGAATCTGCAGTGCTACCAATTTCTCCCCTGACTCCCACCATGCTCTCAAACCTCCTAATATGACAAAATTTTTCCCCAAAAAGAACAAACTGTCATGAAAAAAATTTTAGTCTTCACTTTAAGCAAAACTGAAACAAACAAACAGACCCCTGTCACAGGGGATGATCAAACAAATGTAAGGGGCGGAAGCCACAGTGGTTTGATCAAGTATATTCTACAGCATTTAGAGAGTGAAACTGTTAGTTCAGTAAAGGATGAGGAAATGTCCATCTTATGCCATCTGAATGATCAAATTCAGGATATGATTCAGAAAGGGAAGGGTAAACCAGATCAGGAAAAGGCTAAATGGATAAACTCCACTCGGCAGAATAAAGACGCTTCACTAGTTTATCACAAGCTGAAACAGGTAGTGCTGGAGCAACGAAAGACGACAGGACAATTTAGAGCTAGGCTGATGAAAACTGAATCAGTGCAGCCTCCTGAAAATGAAAATAATAATGGAACAGCCTCAGAGCAATCAAAACCTCTGTCCGTATTTAGGAAAGATTTCAGAATTACAGGACAGACTGGTGATTTGACTCAAGAAGATAAATTAAGTTTCAATCGTCAATACCAAATTGAAATGGATTGAAGAAAGGTTTCCCAGAAAATACAGAAGGTGTGATTTGTGCAGACAGCAGAAGATGAAAACTCCAAAGTTAGCTGGAGGGTAAGAGTGAGCTCACATTGCCCGAACTAATGCAGATCCTACAAACAAATTAGAAAGAAGAAGATGCCACTGGTCTCTATTAGACAATAACAAGACTGTTCAAGAACCCAAAAAGATTCCTTTGGATTTTCTGGAGCATGCAATGAATCTTTGTCAAAAAATTATCTTTACAACACAGAAGACAGTGTCTTGCACTAAAATATCAGTCTGAATTGGTCCAAAGTCTGCGTATACAGTCTATTTGGACTGGGCTGCTGTGATATTCCCCTCCTGCAATCTGGACTGGTGAATTGCTGTGTCAGCCCAATTCCCTGCTCTTGAAACCCACTTTACCTGTATTGCTGTGAGGACTTGCACCCCTGGGTGCCCCCCAAGTAAGTTGCCCCCAACTAAGTGAGTGAGTGCTTCTAGACAGGAACTCTTTGGGTTATGCAACAGAATGACTCCAGCCAATATCCTCAGTCCCAGATGCAACTGTAGGACCTGCTGTCTTACAATGCATAGTGCTGAACACTGCAAGCTCATATGTTCATCAATTTATCAAAGAAATTACCTTGCACCAGCCTTGTCACTTTAAATGGAATACCTCTAACATAACTTAAACAAAATTATCTGTTTTAGGTAAAATAAACAAAAATAATTATTAAACTACAGGTTTTTCAGTGATCATAAGTCAGAGGAAAGCAAGTCATGTTTAGTCAAAATAAACAAAAGACAAACGCATGCTAAACTAAGCTTAGCACTTTCAGCAACCTTACAAGTCTCAGATGGTTCTCACTACAGGCTGGCTGAATTCCTTTCCAGTCAAACTCTTCCCTAGGACAGCACTTCAGTTACTTGCTGGTGTTTGTAGAAGAAGGTGGGAGAGCGAAAGAATGACAAAATGTTTTCTCTTTTTAAAATATTCCTTCTTTCTTCTAGGGTTTTGCTCCTCTCTTCAGGGCTAGGTGAGCAACAATGTCCTTCTTTGGGTTTAGACATGTCATGAATTAATGAGTCTTACCTTATCCTTGCTCCAAGTTGGTCAAGGAAGAGGAGAGTGGCTCCCTTAAGAGCCCCATGTCATCCTTTTTTGATATCTAGGCAGTTTCTTGTTCTTGGAATACTGCAGAGCTGGGTTGCTTTTTATGCATGCCTTAGTGAGGTGCGATCTGCTCCTCTGCTCCAGGAAAGTTCTGCCTGGTTATGTTTTAAGCTATGAGGACACTCCTTTGGGTATATCACATAGCTGAGTCTCATAATCATACACATGACTTTGCAACAAATGTGTTACTATAATGACAGTGTTCAGTATGCCATGAGAATTCCAGAAACATCTTGCATGACATACTTTGCATTAAACAACACAGAATTACACTATAAGGGGAATTGGGGGGCAGTGTTTGTGCAGTGCATCACAGCTGCACAATGAAAATATTATAGCTGACCTAAAACTGAACTTAGAGGATTTAAATGTAGCTGATTGACTTTTTGCTGAAAAAGCTGAATATTGCCTATAGTGTTGAAATGCAGCAGTAGCAAAAATTAAGAGCATCAACAAAACTAAGATCATTACAAATAAATGCTCTGCAGTTTGTTTTGGAAGGAGGAGAAGCCAAAGAGTTCACCATGGCCTAAGAGCATAAATGTCAAATTCCTTAGCTATTCAAGTGGAGCAGAACAAGGAAGTAATCTGGCAACAAGCAATTGAAATGGCTGCTTTCACAAAGACTGAGTTATGGGAAGATCTCTATTAATTTCCCAAATTTTGCAAACCAGAACAAGTGCCATAGAGTTACCACAGTTGCTGTCAAAACTGCCAGTGGGAAAACTCAACTGAAAGGTGTGTTCTAAGTGTGGTAATGGTGCAAGATGGGCAATATCAGCAACTGGGAACTGAGAAAGGGGTGTGGCCAAGGAGACCATGGACAGGGAAATGGATGGGCCACAATGGAAGTCCCAATATACTTGCTACTTTTGCCCTATAAAGGAAATAAAGGACAGTTGATGCAGAATCCTAGGTATATTCAGGAAGTGTATTGTTTAAGGAATTATCAAATGCAGCACTGGAGGGAACAAAACTAACTGCCAAGCTCAATTTTGTGGGTCATCAGAGCTCTAATGTAGATGCATCAAGACAGCAAGGAAAAATTGCCAAGTTTGTTGGTAAAAGATGTTTAGTGTGGTGTTATTTCAATGATGGGAAAGTAACAGCATTCTGGGATCTCAGACAGGTGTACAAATATCAATGGCTATGTCTACACTGGCAAATTAGTTCAAATTAAGGAAGCCCTTAATTCGAAGTAACTAAAGCCATGGCTACACTAGGCTTTAGTTAGTTCAAATTAAGGGCTTCCTTAATTCGAACTAATAAGTTCAAATAGGGTATTCGAACTAAAGGGTTAATTCAGACTGACTAGTTTGAATTAGCCAATGTGGCCATGTTAATTCAAACTAATTTCTTAGTTCGAACTAACCAGCCATTGAAATGAATGGGGATCGCTAATTCGAACTAAGCAAGTGCCATGAATGGCACTTGTTTAGTTCAAATTAAGTTAATTCGAACTAACTAAAATTAGTTCAAATTAATTAGTTCGAACTAACCAATTTGAACTAATTTTAGCAAGTGTAGACATAGCCAATGATTGTTAAAAAAATGGAAAGAGGGAGTCATCTCCCAGAGCTGGACATAAAGACTCAGTGAAGAATAGTTCGATACTGAAGGCAGACTGGATTTAAAAGCACCAAATGGCAATGAAGTTCCTTATGAAAGCAGCCATTAATCATTTCCCTGCCATTTTGAGGCCTCTGGCATTGTTCCCTCCTGGTATTTCCTGGTTCTGCCTCTGTGACATATAATAGTCCAGTCTCTTGTGGGCTGTAATACTTAAATTTTAGTTGTTGGGTTTAGTGTACAGGTGCTGGGTGGTGTTGGTGGCCTGTGATATATAGGGGCCAGACTAAAGGATCTAGAAGTCCCTTTTGAACTCTGACTCTATGAAGGTTGAGTTGAAATAGAATTCTGCTTATCACCTACTGCTAACCATGCTATTAGATATATGGACTTATATTAGTGAGTTGTGGTTAGATGGTGTGATCCGTAATAATCTGCCTCTCACCAGATTTTCTGTGGCTCAGTCCTCCAGTCAAGTCACATGAAGTTCAGTCCCCTTTTGGGGTGACAACAAGGTTCAACTGAAAGTTCACAAAACCTCTCAACCCCCCCCCCCCCCCCCCCCCAAAAAAAAGCCTTCAGACCCCCTCTTGGGCTATTCCTCAGTCTATCCTTTGGTGCAAGTTTACAGCTGTACCCTGGGCTCTATATTCCTTTCCCTGAACTTGCATGCCCCTTTTTTAGGGACTAAGTTTCAGCCTAAGGACCATATAATAAGTTGCTAACTTCTTCAGATATGCTGCTGTTTCACTGGGCCATTTCTTACATCTCAGCACCTTGCACTTCTTTAGCTAAGTTGACTTAAATTAACAAATGTAGACATAGCCTAAGAGCTTTCAACCACAGGATCCTGACCTTTTGACTGTGGGTTTCCTGCTGCAGGACAATCTTGCGTCCTCTGCAGTACTTTCCCCTACTGATTTCCCTCCAGTTACTTCTAATGTCCAAGGGCCGAATGGTCCTTATCCTGCTTCACCCTCTGTAGTGATCAAGCAATCAGTCAATCACAGGTGGACTAAATGTCTTTAATCCCTGGTCTAACAGGCATTGAGATTAAGCTCCATCATATTGTGCAACTCTTAACTTCAACACTTCATATAGAGGTAAATTGTGCAAAACTCATGGTTAATTTAATACAGCAGAAGGACAAAAGGCTGAGGATATATTCACAATCAAAAGAGAAACAAGAGCTCTGATTGTTCAGAGAGATCAAGCAGTTGAAGTGATATGTATAGCAAAAGCCAATTGCAGAGTACATGGTACTCTTTATTCCAAGTAAAACCACACCAGTGCCTAAAGGTTTTGATATTACAGAACACCAAATATGTTTCCCAAAAGAAAACTCTCAAATTGGAGTAAATATCAGAAAGATTACTAAACATGGTATGTCTTTAAAGGGGACAATAATAATAGGATAATGACACCTGATCAGTGTTATCTGTTCTTTCCGATTACCACAGAAGCCATAAAATGAGTCCCCATTGAAAGGAAATGAACATTACAATAAACAATCAACAGTGCAGGTTGAGTATAAGGACATGGCACAAATCCCTAGTGAAATATGGGCTCTTCCTGCCAGCTTTATGGCAACTCTCAGAGGAAGAACAAGAAGAGAGATGCTGCGCAAAGAATGCAATGGGATTCACATGAAACCTTGGACACAGACATTAAGCTGGCTAACAAGACCTGTCCAGAAAATATGGAATGTCACCTCTCAACCACTGTATAATGAATTGAAGAGCTACATAAAAGCTATTCTTGTCAGAAGGTGGATTAAAAAAAAATCAAAGTCGCCATATTCCTCACCTGTGGTTTATATCACAGAGAGAAATTGAACATTTTGACTATGCATAGACTGTAAAGTTAAGCAAACAAATAAAACCCTTATTCCAGATGGGCATCCAATCCCAGAATTTAAGAGATCTGGATGGCAACCCAAGGTTCTCTGTCCTGGATCAAGGTAAAACTTCTCATCAATGTTTTATAAGGGAGGAAAGTGCATACCTGATTGCTGGTAAAATTGCTGCTGAAAAAAAACTTCAATGACTTCACAATTAAATATGGATTTCTTTCAAAGACGCACCATGACCAAGGGAAGGAATACGGAGAGAACTAGTTGTTTTAAAAACTGCAGAAGTACATAGATTTAAAAAAATTCTAAACCAATTCCTTCTTATTCTCAAGCAAATCCAGCTGAACATTTTAACCAAACTTTACTCTCCATGCTCAGAACTCTAGAGGAAGACCAGGAATCAAACTAGGAGTATCTTAACAAAGTGGTGCATGCTTATAAGTGCATAGTTTATGAAGAGACAGCGTTGTCACCCTTCCTTCTTTTGTATGGAAGATTACCAGAATGACCTATTGATTTATTAGTTGGAATGAGGCCAGACCAAGAAAATGACCACAAGTTGGGATATGCTGAGTGCTGAAAGAGTCAGAAGAAAGAAGCTTACCAGCCTGCACACACACATAAATAAATAAAAATCTGAAATCTACTAGAAGGGAAGGAAAACCTTTAGATCAGGGGTGTCAAACATGCAACCCATGGGCTGAATGCGGCCCGTGAACCTCTTCCATCTGGCCTGTGACTGCACTCATGGGACCACTCTCTCTCACTAAGAGAGGGAGAGAGATTGTGGTCTTGCATACCCAGTGCTCTGCAATACCATGAGAGTGTCAGGTCTTGTGACATCACAGAGCTCCAGGTATGTGAGAATATGCTTTATAAGACCACATTGTTTCCCTAACAGAGAGAGAGTGGTATCATGGAATGCAGTTTCACATACACAGCACTCTGCAATGCCATGAGAGTGCTGTAGTATTTTGATTTATGGTATGTCTGGCCCACTTGAAATACATTTAAGTCAAATCCGGCCTGCCATAGCAAAAGAGTTTGACACTCCTGCTTTAGAGCATTTTAGGAAGATCAGTTCCACATGATCACTTAGAAAAAGCATAAGATAGGCTCATGTGTGAGATTAAACCAAAAAACAGAACAGTACGCTACACTAATGTCCGATGGCAATGTTATGTCTGAATAATAAAGTCAGGAGCCATCCAATAGGAAAGATATTTCCAAAGTAAAGAAAAGATAGGAGGAATTGTAGACTGTTCTGGATGAGTCTTAAGACTCAGAAGTGGAGGATTTTGGAATTGGATCAGTTTCATCAGTCGACCCAACTGACCATTTTGTTAATACAAGAGAAAACTTTCAGCACAAAAACGAGGACACAACTGAAACCTGAAGCAAGAGAGTTCATCGCCAGCTCTCACCAGTCACATCCATGTCCAGAGAAAATGGCATCTAGTGACTTTGAACTGCATGCTGATGACTCCTCTGTTTCAGAACATTTGAAAGAATAGCTCATAGCTCAATCAGAGTCATCAGGAATATGACTGGCAGCACAAGAGGAGGAAAATTATCTGGAGGAAAACCTCAAGACAATTAGTTAAAATACGACTGCAAAGGAGATGCAAATGTATGATCGTTTGGGACAACCAACTGTCACAAGTCTGTAGTTTAGGGGCACAGGGCCAACCCGTCAGGCTAAGATGTATTTTAGGAAAGAGTGGAAATATTTGTAATATAGTAGTTGTGGAATGTTGAGATGTATACTTAACCATGGAAGAGTGTGAGGTCTGGAATTGTTGTTTTATAAATAGGTTCATATTTTTACATCTAGTGATAATTTTGAATATTTATTGCTTATGGTACACAGTTGTTAGGGCTGATATAAATTTTATAATATAATAAAAGAAATGTGAACTACCCTTTTAAGAACAGACTGGTGGCACTGTGAGTGAGCTACTGCAAAGGCAGGAATGGTCAGGATGAGGGCTGCTGCTGGAAGAAGAGGCTAGTTGATATTTGTGCACCCAAGGAGGTCTCTGTCTGCAAGATGCTCCTAAAGCAAAAGGTTTGACTCACAGAATAAACAATGTTCTCCTAGAAAAGCTGTCTCTAGTAACTGTGGGTATAAGTTACAGCAGTGCCGCCAAGAATCATTGTAGCCTCATGGGTTGCAGCCCCCCTCTTGGGTTGTTCTGTATGCCAGGGCTTGTGGGTGTGGGGGTTTTAAAGAATAGTTTGTGGCTGTTTTTCTATGTTCCTGTGATGGGGAATTACCTGGTGGGGGAAATTAGGCCTCACAATAGACATTCAACTTAAAGTTAGAGAAGGAATTGTAAAGAATGCAATATTTATCAAAAGACTACTATTATTCTCAATGTTCTAAATAGGCTAGGTGATGGCCTGGCAAAATATTGCAAATCTGAAGAGAGCATCGATGTTTAAGAGCAGCCTGGGGGAATCCCACTTCTTCAACTGATGTATATCAGCTCTTTGAATGAAGATGGTGTACTTGGTTGAAGGGAGAGAGTTTTGAGCTGACCCCATTCTTTGAATACTCTCTGCTGTGCAGTCAGCACAATTATTATCACTGTTATTTATTATTTGTATTGCCATAACACCAAGGAGCCCTTGTCATGGGCCCCATTATGCTAGGTGCTGTATAAACACAGAACAAGAAGGCAATCCTTTTCCTAGAGTGCTTACAATTTAAGTAAGAGTTTATGATCTAATGACAACTACCTTTCTTCCAGGCTGGAGTGGGGTTTACTACAAGTGTAGTTTTCCAAAAGAGACGCTTATAAATTGGAGGTAGGATGTGGCTCCCAAATAAGATGTTAGGTGTCATATATCTTGTCTATAGTAGGTTTCAGGGCTTCTGCTAGCAGATCAGGCTTCTGCATTAGATATGGACTGACATTCAAGAGCTTCCTACCCAGGGAGATACGCACCAGTTCTGGCAAGTGTGACAGAGGTTATCTTAAACAAGGTATCAAGTTCCAGAGGGGTAGCTGTGTTAGTCTAGTTCAGCAAAACAAACAAGATCTACTGGCACTTTTAAATCTTTAAAAGTGCCACTAGACTCATTGTTTGTTTTGTTAAATGAGGCATCTTACACACAGGGCCATCTAATATCTTAACATTATAACACAGATTAGCATTCCATTCCATTGGGTACTCAGCCTGTGTGAATGTCTCAACACTGTACTGCTAAAGATGAATTTATACCATAGAATTGCTTCAAACAATGGAATATTCACTGATAAAAATACCATGCTCATTCGTTCACTTGTAATCCATATTGTAACCAAAACCCCTTTTTGAATTGTGTTCTTCATTTTGTATTGCCCAGCCTAAATTTTTCTGAAAATTCATTTAGATGTGTTTTTAACTTAGGCTATGTACACAAGAGAAACTTGTCCCGCAATAAGTTATTGCAGAACAAGGAATAAATATAGTGCTTTCTCGTGTACACACGTGCTGCTTCTTTCGCAAAGGAGCATTCACTGTGTGAATGCTCCTTTGCGAAAGAAGAGCAGTGCATGGTGGGGCACCTGTCCCACCATGCACTGCCCACAGCCAGCCCCCTAGCCCAGCTGCAGGGCTTCCGGTGGCAGCGGGGACTGCGTTGCCAGCCCCTGCTGTCATCCGAAGCCCCGAGGCTGAGCTGGGGGCTGGCCCAAACCGGTGAGGGTTCGAGCCGGCCCCCCAGCTCAGCTCCCGGGCTTCGGGTGCCAGCAGGCGCTCCGGCGCTTAAGTGCCACAGCGCCTGCTGACACCCAAAGCCCGGGAGCTGAGCTGGGGGACTGGCTCGAACCGGCGTGGGCAGCCGGTTCGGCCAGCCCCCTAGCTCAGTCCAGGGGAGCTGCCAAACTGGGCAGCTCCCAAAAATACTCAATTTCACTGCTCTGTTAGAGCAGTGAAATTGACATATATGTCAATTTCACTGCTCAGCTAGAGCAGTGAAATTGACATATTTGACAGCTCCAATGTCCCAGAGTGGCCTCGATTGGCACTCTGGGACATTTCCGGAGGCTGTCTATTGTGCAAAATGAGTACACACGAGCATTACCGCGGAACAGCTGTTCCGCGATAATGCTACCACTCTCGTTTTGAGTGGTTTAACTGTTGCGCGGCAAGAGGGTGTTGCCGCGCAACAGGGAAATTGATCGTGTGTGCGCTATTGGCTTTATTGTGTGGTAAGGAGCCTTACTGCGCAATAAAGTGATCATGTGTACATAGCCTTCGTTTGGATGCGTGAATAAAGGGTGTGTGTGTGATGGAATCAGTCTCCAACTCCAGCCTCTCCTGATGACAAGCTGCCAGCACCATCTTAATGGCTGAAGAACAATGCAATCAAACCCTGTAAAAGCAAGAAGAATCCACCCTAAAAAGAAAGGGACAAAGTGCCCCATCAAGAACAAGATCAAAGTCACATCTGCCATTAACTGATGACTCATGGTCATACAGAACCCTAAGGAGTGAGATATAGCAAGATCCATGGATAAAAGATGGGTGAGGTTCTGCACAGCATCCAAGCGCGTCAGCGCTAGGGCCATCCTTGGCCACTCCTGCCGCCAGCTGCCCATGGCTGGGCTGTAGCTGGGGCCGAGGCCAGCTCCCACCAGCGGGTGGCCTCGGGTTCCCGGCCAGGGCTAGCTCCCAGTACCTGGGGGGGCGACCGGAGTCCCTGGGGGGGTGGGGGTGGAGCAGGCTGGCCCGCCATGCTCCTTTCCAGCATGCGGGGCTGGGGGCCCTGCCTAGGCCGATTGGCTCTGAGCCCCACTACCCCCCAGGAATGGTCCTGGACTCAGCACACAGCTGTGTGCCCAACAGAGACCCTGGGACCTGCTCTTCCTCATGCCCAGCTTCCCTGGCCCGGTAGCTGCCATGAGCTGCAACACCAGCCACAAACTCAAGCTACAATCACAAGCAACAATCAGGACCAGTAACTATACATGACCAACAATAGAGTGTGTGTGTGTGTGTGTGTGTGTACACAGTAGATATTAGTTATTACCAAAGTTGTGTTTTCCTCACAATAAATGTGGCATATTGGCTTGTCCCCCTGAATAAGATCCTGCTAGATTTTCATTTTCTAAGTACAACAACACAGCAGTATTTTAAGGAAATATTTTTCTTATACTGTATGTTATTTTCAAACCAATTGTATTTTCCATGTTGTGTGCCTATCCCCTGTTCTTACACTCCAATTTCCTTGTCATTCGGAATCTGATATAAACGGATAGGCCTGAACCAAAACTGTAGATCTGAATACCCTCAAACATGAAGGTGCTTGAAATCTTAGTCTTGCTAGCTTCAAGTGTTTAATAAATCGTGAGTCACATCCTCAAAAATCATGTGATTAGCTTTAAAAATCCTGAGAGAATATCTATGAAGTAATGCATTTGGTGCTCTGTTTATTTGACTTCTGGCTTTTTAAACTTTAGAGTTCACATTTTCAAGTTTTTCTCTGCAACCAGGAGGGCTAGAAGACTAGTTATTTTTACAATGAATGCTGAGAGTCTGGTGTAATCAGGCCATAGGGCTTCAAGAAAAACTCACTATACCATGAGATTTGTGATTAAAATTACATAAGTTAGCCACACTGAAATCTGGTTAAAAATTTTGGTTTTAACCAATTTCTAGATATAAGCTAGATGAAAAAAGGATACAATGTGCCATATCTAGAAGCACAATATCTATTAATTGACAACTTGTTAAGTGGTTATTGCAGTAATTCCTGGGTTTTATGTCTGTAATAAAAGGTCATAAAATTTGCCCTCCTCTTTTTTATTGGAAATGTATTGATCCTGGTGATTATGGCTTGGCTATTCTTCATAGGAGAGGAACGCAACTACCAATGAAAAATTTCTATGGAAGTAGCAAACTATAGTGAGACTTTAAAATTATTGATTTTCACTGAATTACTGCTTGAAGCTTTACGCTTAAGGACATACATTCAGTGTTTGTCTGATGCCAAAGTACAGGGAAATATTTCTGACAGTGTTTTCCTTGTGTCCTGTACTGACTGATCTAAATTTACATTTGACCTCACTGACAATAGTTCTGTCAGTAGATAGGTCCTTTAGGCAAATTGCCAGTTCAGACGTGAAACTCTGCAAATGGAAGAATGCAGAAAGTCGGTTACATTAAATCTGTAGTGTGGTAAGAGATGTAAATTGCCTTCACAAAGCTAACATTACAGTTCCTTTTCCAACTCTTTCCTTTATCACTTTTTTTTCCAAGCAGGGGAAAACGTGGGTAGAATTCAACCATATTAAAATGCTAATTTAAAAATACTAATTACTCATTATTATTCTTGAAACTTTGTCCACATAAATGAAAATATGTAGACACTAAAAGTTTTAGCTCTTCATGATCTGTTCTGAAATAGCCTTTTCTATTTACTACTAATGGGAGGAATCGAAATTGTTGAATAAGGTAGACTTTTTTTTCTTAATAATAATATGGTGCAGGGGTTTTACATACTCTCTGTATTAACTTTAATGTTGGTAAGTACACTAACTTTTATGTATAGCTTTGTGTGTGTATACTCAAGTGTGTGTGTGTGTGTGTGTGTGTGTGTGTGTGTGTGTGTGTGTAAATCATACATTTATGAGCAAATTGTCCCAGATTCATACTATTTAACAGTTCTTTTAGTGAACTAGATAGTCACTGATATGAGTGAGTCACTAAGAAATTTCTTATAAGGAAAATAAAAAAGAATTAACTCTTCATTGAAGATACTCTGTTTTATAGGATATATTTTTTCCTTTCCTTACAGAAAAGCAAAGCTTTCAGCATAAGTATAATACGTATTTACATATGTTACATTTTGTGCTGACATCTTTATTTATGGATATGTATAGGCCCAATTATGTCTTATCTGAATTTTTAAACCATCTTTTGAAGCTAGTCAATAAGCTATATTTCAGAAATTAGTGTCTCCCGGTCATATAGCTTGATATAAAAATATTAACACATGCTAGTCATGTTCTTATCAATTTAATATGTCTATAGTTGCTGAATCTGAGCTGTATCTGCAGCCATCTGCTTTGTATTGGAGCCCATCAGGTCAGCCAGATGGGTCATGTCGTTAAAGTGTTCCATACGGTCTCCCGGCAAACTATTGAAGTAAGTGGTGACAGCGATTCAGGAGGAGACACTCTACCTCTAAATTGGTATCCAGCACATTGCTAGCCTGCCATCAATGTGCTGTTTAAAGTGCGATCTCATGGACAAGTTCTTGACCAAATGTTTAAATATCTGGGTGTCACTTTTAGAAATATAGTCCTCAATAAACGCCACCTTGAATAACTTTATTCACCCTTCCTCAGATTCTCCTTGAATATAATTCATGCTTTACTTCTGGACCTACACTCTTGCATGCTGTTACTGTGCATTGTCAAGTACCTATTGCAATTTGGTGTCTGGTACGCTGAACACTAGTTCATGATCTGTTCATGATTTTATTTGTAAAGAGCACGTATGGGATGAGAAGTACTGTAGTGAGACTAGGGGTGATATTAAAGTCCTGGAGTGATGATCTGAGTTGTGGGTTCAATTTCTGCCTCTACCATAAGCTTCCCATGTAACCTTGAGCCAGTCACTTGATCTCCCTGGTTAATTTTCTCATTTGTAATTGTTTCTTTCCCTGTCTATTTGGATTATAGGCTTTTTCACACAGGGAGTCTAAATATATTTGTCCAGCAGCTACCACAATGGAGCCGTGATGTCACTGGAAGTCTCAAGGTTGTTGTAATACAAATAATTAATGACAATAATGCACATGAAATTTGTTATTATCCAAACTCAAATGGCTACAGATTCCTTCTGGTAATTTGCCTCCTCCTCAGCTTCAATTAATTTTCCCTTCCACATACCTTTTATAAGGTGAGGAAATACTTTATTTGATCAATCTTTCGATTTATAAAAATAACTATTTATTATTTCAATGATTCTTCATGACTACATTTGAAGAGATACAGTAATGAGTTCAAATATTCATAGCTGTATCTTAGTGACTAAAACTAGCTATTTTAAACAAAGCCATGGACTAAAACAGAGAGGTCAAATATGTATTGTAGGCAATTTTGAGACCTTTAAATGTGGTGTGACAATGGAGATGGACCATTACTAAAATTAGCAAGGAACTGTACAGAAGAACTGATATTAATTCATGACTAACAAGTAATATTATTTTGGGAAGTGGTAGCTATTGGAAAAAACACCAGAAGAAATATATATACAAAACATTGGGATGAATGTCCTTTAATGCTAATTAAGAAAGCTAACAGGACTAACAGCAATATAAATGGGAGAGTGAAAATGAGGAGATTAAGAGCAGAGAACGGTAACTTCAAAAGCCTGAAAATGTCCAAATGTTTTAAGTATCAGAAGAGCACTGTATTTAATCCACCCTTTTCTAGCTCCTTGCCTCCCGTCCCATTTACTGTTACTCATTAGACAACTTTTCACAACTTAGAACATTTTGCTAGTTATAAATAGACATGGTCCCGAAACTCACATTTCAGATTAATTTAGGTTTTCCTGATCCTGGGTTTTATTTTGGGGCCATCTCTGATACCACTGAAGCTCTGTTCATTTTGATGTCTCATTTAAATACTAGTAATCCTTGTCCAAAACCTAGAATTGCTATTTACTACAAAGTAATACATGTAAATTAATGTCCACAGTTACAATTTGTAACGCCCTTTGCCATCTATGCATAAATACAGATGGCATAGCAGACTTAATAAAAGTCTCCTACGGGCAATTACCATTCCTACCACTGCAGCACCAGTCAGTCTATTCCATGGAAGCCAATTAGGTTCAAAAAGAGTTTCCCTTCATAATAGCATTGCATAATTGGATATATAGTGTGGGGAAAAGATATCTAATAAACAGTTGGGACTTGATCCTGGCCAAACTCAGTCAGGCTCAGGTTCCCTTTGTGCTAGATGTTGTGTAAAGGGAGATAGGATTGGTCCCTGTTCTGAAGAGAAGAGCCATATAAGAGGGTGTGTGTAGGAGGAAAGTGATTATCGAACTATGCAATTATATGTGTTCACTAAAAATAAATGTTGACTTCCTGCAACTGCATTGCAGTCTAGTCAATAAATATTGGCTTTTTTCTTGTAGATAGCATAACAGATGTGATTTTTGTGAAGGCTTTCAAACAATATGGATCACTGGGCTGTTTGGTATGATCAGACAGTTCCATTTTAATGCTTCTTGTAACACTATGCACTGAGCTTTGTTTATACTCTCCCAAGAAACTTATTTTTACACTTTGGCCCCAAAAGCATTTTTCCTCTAAAATATCAGATTACGGCTCAGATCTGTTTCCAGGAAAATTAAGCAAAATTTCCACTGAATTCAATGGGAATAGGACTGGATGCTAGTAAAGCACTTAAATCCATGTTTATATACTTTGAATTGGGGCTATAGTCACTACATTTCAGAGCATTTACAGTGTTTTCTTTTCACATGTATAATAAGGACTATATTTAATAGCCTAACTATGCATAGTAATGGGTATGAAAATTCCAAGGCTGCTTTTTCTCATTTGTAACATATAGGATCCATAAAATAGCTTTCTAAGAATTAAAGCTCCAGTTACAAAGAAAATTATGAAAAGGAATTAAAAATACCCCAGACTAGTTCTGACTTTTCAAAATGTAATGCATTTTCTAGAATCTATAAATATATTGTACTGCTTCCTGGAATTCCCTCAGTTTTCAATAAATTGAAAATGGGAATTAATTCAGATATTTTTGTACTGGATGAATATAGTTCTCTTTATTTTTAATATGCTTATTTGAGATATGGAATACCTGTTAAAAATCACAACAAAGAACAAATGAAGGCAGCATTAAATGATATATACAGGTTACTAAGCAACTTCCATATATACTTATTAATCTACACAATGTACTATTCATAAAGAACACAGATACAAGTTTACTCAACAACTAGAACACTAATATCAATTGATCAGGAGAATGAACAGGGGACTTCATTCATTTTTGGTCAGTCTTGCAAAGACAACTAGAAAGTGCATGTCTTAGTTCTTTGGCAACCTGTAGAAGATTTTTAACCTCAGACTACTGTATCTTGATAAAATAAACCAGTCTTATGTACCATTAACAACAAAGTCTTTGTAAATGGCTAAAATATGAGTGAGGCATTAACTGGTACCTCAGATTTAGGTTTAAATATTGCTAATTTTGCTTATTCATATAATTCCATTAACTTTGTTGAGACTCCTTGTATGAGAAAACTAACAGACCTTTGCCTGTGTGGCCAATTTAAAAAAAAAAATCTCTGCCAAAAATAAAATGGAGATGTACTTCTCACATCACATCCCGCAAGAAGTTAACCAAAGTCCATTGGGATTTAGGATGTTTCTTAACCTGGAGGGTGTGGCTGTGGAAAAGTCAGAGAAGTGTTTGACATATAGTACATCAGTAGTTACGCTACTCCAATGCAAGTGCTCTGAGTCATGGAGTCCAATCCCAAATCTGAAAACATCTTAGGTTTGTCATACTTAAGAAGGAGAGTCCACACACAAGTCAAGAAAACTATCAGTTTTATTAAAACTACTCTGTGGAATATCAAATATTTGAATAAAGAAAAGTAGCCAACAGTAGTTAAAACATAACGGGACTGAATATGTGAACAGCAGCTAAATGGGTAATGTCTCTGCAACCATCTCCTTGCCCTTCCTCTGACAATAGGTGCTTAAAGGGCAGAAATTGTTTAGGGGGACAAATGGGGGCATCTCCTGTATGGGGTTTGGGTGGGTGGGGACTTGCTAGGTTTCAGGTGCTGCAGCATGCTCATGGCATCCCCCAGTGAGGCATTGCAGGTGCTGGTGGAGGGTGAGGTCCTGGGAGGCTCAACATTCTCCTCCCAGTCAATTGCAGGGGTTGGTTCCTCTGACTCAGCAGCACCCTGGGCAGCAGCTGAAAGAAGAGGTGGTGGTTCATGGATAGCTACTGTGGCCCTGGCTCAAAATCATTCAGCTAACAGTTCAATAAGCATCTGATTGGGGAATTCTCCTGTTTGCTGTGGTGTACATCCTGCTCCAGGAACCAGTTCATCGAAGTCTCTTCCTGATGACGAGCCCAATCCTCAAGAGCCCTGAGGAATTCACATTGCTCTTTGTTCCACTGTCCATTCCTATGAGCAGCTCCTCCAGCATCCAACTTTGTCTGCCGTTTCTGTCTCTGGGGTGCTGCTCCTGTTCTCCTATTAGAACGCTTTCCCTCTTAGGAACTGACGGTCCTACCAGTTCAAAGACAAGGGTAGCATTATATATATTTTCCTTTGGAAGAAGCCAAGAAATTTCCACATGTAACTTTGCTGTAGAAGGACACAGTTTTGATACTTTTCAGTATTCTGGTAATATGACTGCTTGGTTATTCTTGGTTCTCAGATAACTTGTGCAGCACCCAGTGAAGGAGCAGAGGTTGCTAATGGTAAGATAAGTGTTCTTTATATTTTTAAACATTTCAAATTTTTATCATGTTTCAAGGTGGAGGGGATGGAAATTCATTCCAGGGGCTATGTCACCAGTCTACAATTTTTTTTTTTTTTTTTTTTTTTTTTTTTTTGAAGGCTGACCATCACTTGGAGAACATAGCAGCTTTCAAGGTACCAGAATGGAAAAGAGAAATGGCTTTCCAGGCATGTGGAGGAGACCCAGCATCTGGGCCAGAGAGATGTTTCTGCTAATGGTCACTGCTCTACATATTGTGAGTAGAGGGGTTTGGTCAGCTATGAAAGTGGACCAAGAAGATTTACACTGCCATTGAACCACCAGACCCTGCTGGAGTTTCTGCTCCACAGAAATTTGCTGAAATACTTTTACAGGTTTGGGAGACAGTTCAAATGAACATCGACTTTACATAATTTCACCCAGCAGATGGTTTTTGTTTTGCAAAGGGAGAAGTATCTCAGAAAACACTGTCCCTTCTTCCCAGTGTCACCAGAAAATCCTGTCCCTGGGCCTGTCTCCCAACAATGAAATGGAAAGGGAAAGAAACTGCAACTTTATTTAGAGCCTTTCAGATCAATCTCCAAGCCCCTTACCTCCCCACTGCAAAAGGACACCACGCTGTGTTTATTCAACTGTCAGACCAGATCCTTCTCCCACCCCCATTTCTTGGGCTTGTGGAGCACAGCTCCGTGTGGATAGAGGCCAGACATTAGGGACAGGACCAGTCTTGTAATATTCCAAGGCAGGAAGGACTGCTGTGATTGATTTTTCCACAGACAACAAAAGGGCTTTATGTTCTGTTCCCTTCCTGGACCTAGCTTCCCTTTTACCTCAATCCCTTCTCCCCCATTCTTTGCATTATTGTGTTTATCTAACCATCAAACCAGATACTCTTCTCACCCACACTGTGCACTTTGTAAGGGGCAGGGCCAGATTAAAGATCCTGTGGGCCTAGGGCTCTGTGATTTTTGTGGGGCCGCCTCCTTATTGTGTTGGTGGCAGCAGCAGAAGCAGCCAGCTAGGGGGATGGGATGGGCTGGCTCTTGGTGCTGTGGTGGGTCAGTGCTGGGGCCCGGCAGACCAGCTCACCATGATGCTTGGCGCTTGGGAGGGCTGGCAGTAGCGGGGCCCAACAGACCAATCAGCCACAGGAGCGGGACAGCAGCTGGCAATGTGTGGAGCAGGTTGGTGGCACTTGGGCCGGCCGCTGGAGATGCTCTGGGCTGGTCAGCCAGGGCTGGATTACTTTTTGTGGGCAGTGCATGGCAGGGCCCCCCAGCCTGGGGCTACAGCTCCTAAAGCCCCTTTATTAATTCAGCCCTGAGAAGGGGACAGTAAGACTGGGGGTAGGTGGGAAAAATCTCTGAAACAATATAATCTTAAAAGAGACAAAAGAAAGCTGTTGCTAACTGCAGACAAGTTACTATAAATATTCTGTACCTGTCTGATCCTAGCCAGAACCCTTCCTCCTGCCCCCTCCTTTCCCTGGTCTTATCAGCTCCAGGACCATCACAGCCTGCATGCTGGCTGAGAAATGCAGACACAGGAGTATGATTGTGCGTTAATAACTGGTTTTGAACATAGCTTCTGCCAAATGCATAATAGTGGTTCATCAGACATCAATAAAATCATTGCTTTATGCCTGTGTCTTGCTCGGGGACCATTACAAGGTGTACCAGAGTGGGGCTGGGCTTAAAATTAGGAACAGCACCAAAGCAACAGTTCTGGTTCCTGCTATGGCTTGGGGGGCCTCTGTGACGCTGTCTGGATTTAGGGAACCATTTATGATATTGTTTCTTATTAATATTTCATAATCACAATAATCCATAGGAGCTATGTTGTGTTTGGAATCAATAGAAAAGTTGTAATTTGCTGGGAATGATTATACGGTTTATGTGTAGAAATTGCATTTGTATTAGAAGTTAGGAATATGTTTGTTATATCTACATTTCAACCTGTGTGACTCTGGGAAACTCCCCAGACTGGATGTCTACAGCCATTGTTTCCTTAATGGCCCATTAAGGAAGCTACCAGGTTCAATGGGCCCAGGGAGAAACCTGTTGAGCCACTAGGACTTGCCCATGTGACTCAACTCCATTTTGATTGGAAAGAACTGTTTACAGCATGGAGAAGGCCAGAGGTGATAAAAGGCAGCAGCCCCGACTCCATCTTGTCTCAAGTTCCCAGTCTACAGCCAACACCAATCTCTGGAACTATTCCTCTGTGACTGGACAAATGACTGAGGCCCACCCGGGTACTGACTGTTTACCAGAGGAACAAGCCTGCAAACTCCAGAGGAACAAGCCTGAAAACTGCTTTACGTGAACTTAAAATCATTTGTATGTATGTGATTCACTTTGACCCTTTAACATCTCTCATATTTTGCTTCTTTTAATTTTATATTAAACCTTTAGTTGTAGTTACTAAAGGATTGGCTATCGGTGTGGTATTTTGGGTAAGATCCAACCCTATATTGTTCTGTGTGATGTGGCTGGCCCTTTGGGGTCAGGAGAACCTATTTCTTTAAGGGACCGTGTGGCTAGGTGGGAGCCAGAGGAGCTGGAGTGCAGTAAAAGGGTCTGTTTCTATTTTGGGCAGATTTCTTGGTACCCAGTGTGGGGAACCAGGAGCCTGGTTGTTACTGATAGGGAGACTGGTTTAAATACCATCCATCAATGTTTGAGGAGTTTGGCTCCCAGTTTTGCAGCTTGCCCTGATTTTTGCATGTCCAGGAGGGTATCCCAGGAGGCCCCGCTCACAGCCTCCATGGTTGTTAGGGAGCAGGGGAAGCATCTTCAAGTGGCTTATCCAGGCAGAGGTGCTAAATCACATGCTCCTTGTCCTATCAGTTTTCTGGGGCATCCTCTGCGGTCCCTGCTGCCACCTGCCCAGGCTCTGATCAGAATTTCAGTGAGGGCTGGACAGTAAGGTAAAGAAGAGGGTCACAAGCAGGTTCTGTATTGGGAGCCCTTGGCAGTGTTCTGTCCAGCTCATTGTAAAAGGGGTGTATATGATGAGTCCACAAGAACTTCAGGTGCTTGATCCATTCCCGGCACTGGGCCAGAATCTGATTAATGCACGCCTCCAGCCTATGTGAAATTTCTCAGTACTAGAGAGTGATCTTGCTGTTCTGTAAGAAGTTATGGAGGATGGTTTATTCTGACTATATACATTGATCAGCACCCAGATGTGGTCAGCAGGCCGGGCAGCTGCTTTCTGAGCCGGATCTATGAGCACCTACATTGACAAAAAAAAAAGTGCAGCAGAAAGCTGTTTGGACGTGTCAGTGCAGCTTGCTACTACTGGCAAAAATGGGAGTGGAGGGGTCTTTATAGATTGGGTAAGGGTTAAGCAGAAAAAGGTTCAGTGTGTTGTGGGAATAGGAGTGGACAGCTATTGCAACTCAAGAGCTGGTACTTGTCCCAGACCCCTGTCTATATTGTAAATTGGCATGAGATATGTGCTTACCACAGCCCCCAGGCATGGTAGTTTACTCACCCTCTCCTCACCTTCAGGCATGTGTTTCTGAAGTCTGCATGTGGACAACAGGGGAAGGAGTTATGGCACAACCTTGCACATGGACACATGTACCATCCTGGGGTAGATGAACCGTAAGACTGAGGGCATCTGAAAGAAGGTATAAGTTACAGCAGCTCAGACTATCTTAGATTTACTTAAAACACTTCTAAATTAGGCCCAGTGTAAGGCAGATTTGAATGAACCATATATTGTTGTCTTAAAACACTTAACGTAAATGTAACCGTCTTTGATTAGCAGAGGCGGCAAGATATTAATTTTTAAATTGGATCTATTCAGTGCAAGTTTCTGCCAAAATATGTCTTAAAATCCTATTTAAATGGAACTCTAAACAAGGCATCAGAGAAGGAAACTAAATAGGGATGTCAACCAACTTTTAGTACAGTGTATTACATAAGACAAATTTCCAGCAATATTATATCACTGTGAAAGACTACTCAGGAATTCCTGATAAAACAAAAGATTTATTAGAATCAATTATGTATGTCTATGTACATCCTTTAACTGTAGCTGGATACATGCATGGAAAAACTTCAAACCATATTCCTTCATTAGTTTTGCCATTTGTAATTCACACTGCATATTCCCAAAGTCTCCTATCTCTGAATTTTAAGACAATTTGAATGTGTTCATCAGGTATGAGTCTCCAGGAGCGGAGATAGGAATAGTAGTGGCATGCAGCTTTCGTATGACATTTTGTTTCTTTACAGTATTGGTGTAACCCAGACTACTTGACTGGATGACTTTAATGTTCAGGCAGAAGGTGGCTATTTAAGATTCTGTTTTGATAGCTACCATGCCAAATATAGGCCTGTTCCAGCTGGAGGCGTCTCATTCTTTGCATTCTACCAGGCATATATCGGATCTTGTTTTGAGTGGCTTTTGTGACTAGGGAGAGGGGGAATAATACATTTCCCCTCCCCCCTATGATCAGACCATTGTATCTTGCACTTTAAGAGGTGTCCCTCTCTTTGCTTGGTTTAAGATAAAGAATCAATGCTGATGGTCCTCTGTGAAGATGGTGTATGTCATCCACACTGATCATTGCAGTTCACAATTACATTAGATTTATATGACAAGTATGCAACCAAGTATTTAAAAAGGGGGTTTCTGTCTGAAACAGGTACAAACTGAGCTTTTTTTCTGCTGTCTATGTTTGTTTCCAATTCAATGGCAGAGATACATAGGAAAGAAATGGCAGAGGTTATGCTTTCTGTAGACCTAGAGCATTGTACAGTTTTTCCTCAATTTTTTTTAATGCAACCTCTAATTATTTCTTATAATTTAAGAAAAAAAATTCTCATCCTTTGGACAGTGGATGTTTTGTGAGAATTGAAACCTGTGAGACACAAGTTAGAGGTAACAACATTGAAAATTACATTCCAAATCAGATTAATTGTAGCATAAGATTTTTTAAAGTCCTGTATGGTGCTGTGGTGAAGTAGAAAGAGCATTCTTTGCTTGCACCATTGCATTTGTGGCATTTCATCCAACAGGACTCTTCCATGTGGTGGCCACTTCGGTAAGTTCTAGACTCAGAATGAGAACCAGACAGAAAAATCCTAATTACAGAAAAATATCTATTTCACAGAAAAGATCAACTAGCTATGGCATGAGTTGGAGGGTACAAATAGACAATGTTCCTTTGGTTGAATTTAAGCCAGTATTTCTCACTGAGAGGCAGCTCTTCAGGTGGCATCAATTGACATAGCTCCATTGGACCAATATTATGCCAGTTTGTACCAGCTGAGGTTCTGGTCTCGAGTTTCTAGATACTTTGACAGAATTTCATTTGGCCTTTTCCCCCTCATAGCTGATTAAAATCACATGAAGATGAGCTGAGTCAATGTTGGTTAAGAATATTATTGCATCCCTGTTGGAAGGCAGGTGCTTTCTTCCAGTAAGTCTGCAGTTCTTAGGTCTTTGCTCAAAAAGCCATTTCTTGCATGTACCAGCTGCATATCTGGCAGATTGGTCAAGACTATGGTGTATTTTTGTAAGTGTAACCCAGGTGCCAAGTAGGGAGATATCTCTTTAAGAGATCTATTGAGGGGGATGGGTCAGAATGAGTTATATCTGAGTAGTTGTTAGGCAGATGCACAATTAGTTCTCCACACTTAGAAGTTTCTGCAATTGAGTGGGATAGTTTTGGGTATGCTCAAAAGGTTCCTCATTGCTGGACTCATTCATTGAATGCAAGTGGTCAGGGAAGCTGTTTTGTACAAGGCAATGTGTGTGTTGGGAGATGAAGCTGAGTACAGACAGAAACAAGGTGGCTTTCCCCAACTTTGAAGCATTTTGCAGCAGGTTAATGCTATTGTTAATCAAGCAACAGGGTAGCCCTGACATTCTTAATTATAGAGACAGGAAATTGGGAGAGGGAAATCATTTGTATTTTAATTGTATACTTTGAATGTTTGATTTTAGCCAAACTATTTTAGTTAAATTGTTTCAGCTAGTATGATTCTCATAGAAACTGGAGGGGACCATGAGAGGTCATTGAGTCCAGTCCTCTGCACTCATGGCAGGACTAAGAACCCTCTTAAAGCATCCCTGACAGGTGCTTGTCTAACCTGCTCTTAACAACTTCCAATGATGGAGATTCCACAACCTGCCTTAGGCAACTTATTCCAGTGGTTAATCACCCTGACAATTAGGAATCTTTTCCTAATGTCCAACCTAAACCTCCCTTGCCATAATTTAAGCCCATTCTCCAACTTTTCTTTTTTATTTAAACGTGATGATGGGGAAAAGTTATTTTGCTATTTTCAGTTTTTGTATCTTTCTTGTAACAGGATTTTTTAAAAAAAAATCTGTATATTTAACTGAGTGGTTGGTTAATTGACTAGCTGACTAGCTAACTGAGTGATTTCAGCAGAGGAGGAGTTGTCTAGATAGATTACAAATGAAGATACCTACAAGCAAGTGGAGGGAAGATGTTGCTTTTGACTCAGCAAACTCTATAGACATGGCGATCAAAGATTCTAACTACTAAGAGACTCAGATGAACTCAACCTAAGCTTTTGAGAACGCTGAGTTTCTTCTAACTGCTTCTGTGGGGACTGATCTGTTTGGATTTAATTGGTTTTCTTTATTTACGCTTCTGTATAACTGATGATGATGATGTATGTGAATTACAGATTTGCTACGTTACATTTTAGAAATTGTTGTTTTATTTATTATGTTTCATCATAAGGTGTTATAAAGTTGGTACTGAAGAAATAATTTTGTTTCTTTTGGACTTGAATGTAGGGAAGCTGACACTGTGCAATCCTTGCTGAAAATCCTTAAGAGACTGAATTCTGGGTCTCCAGGTGCTTTTCTGTTGGAATTGGGAGGTTTTAGGCACTGGAGAAGGGCAATGAAATAAACTCTAGCCCACCCAAAGGTTACACAAGTGCTCAGCAAATTCTTATCTAGTAGTCTTTAATCATGCACAGAAATATGCTGTAACTAGAAATAAAACAAGGATGAAAGCAGGAGGCAACACCTGACTATTTTTATGTGAGAAATCTAAACAGAAACAGTGAGGAAAATTGATCAACTACTAGATACACGAGCAAATACTAGTAGCTATGAAACAGCACTCCCCTATATAAGTTACTAAGCAATCTTTAGTGGTTATTACATATTTAGCCGGCTACCCAGCTATTTAAGAGAAAGGTAATTGTCTAGAGATTTAGAAAAATGTTAGACATGACAGTGGGCCCATTCAAAGAGCTTTTATTCACCAGATATTTGTATTTTGCTCTTGGTTACAGTAGTGCCAAAAAGACAATGGATGAATTCAGGTTGATGCTTCATTTGTGCAACTCAGTCAGTGATTTTTGCAGAAATGGAGCTGACTGGTGCAGTGATGTAGAAGAAATGCAGTAATAGCAACAAGTTAAATCAAGTCAATCTCTTGCCTGTTAGTAGTGGAGGCAAAGGACTGAGCTTTGCTTATGTTTGTGGGGAAAGATGTAGGCTACTTTTATTTGAATAAAGCGGAGTTCATGGATTATTCCATGTCACACTGCTTTAAAAACTGCTCTAGAACAGATGACCATTGAGCACATGTACATCCCCTTTCCACTATCACCTACCATTTACTCAGTCCTCCTTTTGGTGTGTCTACAACATTATTATGAATAGCGGCTAGATGTTTTACAAGGGGTGGGTGAGAACATAGGTTGGTTCTAAAAGGTGTGGTCCCTAGAGTCAGTGTATTTTAGGGTGACCAGTTAGCAAGTATGAAAAACTGGAACAGGGAATGGGGGGGGGGGTAATAGGATCTTGTATGAGAAAAAGCCCCAAATATCAGAACTGTCCCTATAAAATCACCTAGTGTATTTGGAGATTAACAGGAATTCTTGGTTATAAGAACAATAACTGTAATCCTGCAACTAGGATTAATTTCACATTTCTAAGTAGTCCCATTGACATTTGTGGGGTTACTCAAAGATAAAAAAATTAAGCAACTGTGTCAGAAGTGTGAAATGTTCCCTTGACAGCGCTAATTGGGAATATCTGATAGAAAAAGAAATCATGCTTAGCAGCACTTGTCATAATATTGGGGCCATTTCAAATGTATATGAAAACATGTAAGAATGTTTTGTAGGCAAAAAGAATGGTCCAGTGCATAGAGTGCTTAGCGCTTAATAGACCCAGGTGTTGTGCGTGTCCTTGGACTGTCATGCAGCCGCTCTGTCCCTCAGGTTTGCACTCTTTCTGTATAATGAGGATAATGCCACTTCCCTACCTCACACAGGCTGTGTCTACACTTGTAAATTAAATCGACTTAACCTTGCTTAAGTCGACTTAATTTACCCTGCGTCTACACTACACTTTTCTTAAGTCGACTTAAGCAGCTTGCTTAAGTCGACTTAAGGAAAATAAAGTCGACTTAATTAAAATTAAGTCAACTTTATAAGACTTCCTTTAAATTTGACCTAAGGCTTAAGTCGACTCCCTAGAGTCGACTTAAACCAGTGGAGACGTGGGGTAGCCCTAAGTCGACTTAGGGCTACCCCAGGGCTACACCAATGCCCTCCCTGCCGGGGGGGACATAGGGGGAGCCTGGCATGCTCCCACACAGGGCAGAGCCCTGCCCACCCTGCCCCTATGCCCTGCCAGGGTCCCTGACCCCTTTTGCCCCATTGCACCTATGTACCCCATGGACCTCCCCTAAGTCCCCCTAAGCCTCTAGAAGTTGACCTAGGCATCCAGTGTGGATGCTCTAGGTCGACTTTCTAAGTTCCCCTTTAAGTCAACTTTAATTTTAAGTGTAGATGCACTAAGTTGACTTAAATTAACAAGTGTAGACATAGCCACTCGTCTTGTGAGGAGAATTTCATTAAAGATTGAGAGATGCTCCGATACTTTGGCAGTGGGAGCCATGTATGTATCAAAAATAGGTTGGTTGTAATATATTCATAAATTTGTTTGACTATAGTTAATCAAATGCAAGTAATATGAAGATCTCTGTTGCTGGTGCAGTTGGGGATACATTCTGACCTTTCTTACAGTTCTAAGAAGCAGCCTGTTTGTGCAAATTGTTCTATATTGGATGTTGACACCTATCATTTCAAGTAAAAGTAGCATTGAGATTTTGATAGCTGGGCATTAATGAGAGAAAACTCAAACACTAATACTTCACATTAAAATATTCTCTTCATATAAATATCTCAGTGCATTTTAAAAACATTTATTGGTTTTCAAAAACACCCATGTGATACAACACTCACCATTAAAAATTTAACATTTACCAGCGATTAACCCACAGTACTGTGTGAGAGTGTGTATGTTTCCTGTTATAATATAGGAATTACAGCAGGAGCTGAGTTCATAGTGTGTTAACTCTTAGTAAATGCTACATTTTATTGAAAGACATTATAGGTAAATCCTATTATTCTCTTTAAATAGATGGAAAAGTAAGTCTCAAAGAAGTTGCATGACTTACTTAAGAATATACACCAAGTCAGTGGTATTGCTTTGTCTGTCTTGTCTAATGGTTTTTAAATTCTAGGGGCAGGGATCACCTCTTACTATGTGTTTGTACAATGCCCAGCATATTGTACCAAGATACAAATAATTAATAATAACTATCAGTCAAACCCAGTGTTCAGGATTTCCAATCCTAGGCCACATTTCATCCCTTTAAAAAACAAAACAAAACATGCTTTGGGACCAAACAACTGAAGTGTGAAGACAAGTTCTATCTACAGTCAAATCCATTATAAAAGATGGAAACATAATTTTTTTATTAGCTCAACTCGTATTGTATAAAGAACATGTTCTTTCACTTCCTATGATGTCAAAGAACAAAAACCCCATTTGAAAATGACAAACTTTTCTTTTAAAATCTTCACTAGTTACAGGGAGTTACCTCAGCAGAAAACTGAGTTCCAGAAGGCTATTGAAAACTATAGCCAGAAACAATAAATGAATGACTCAAAGCTTTAGTGTGCTGGGACTGAAAGTTTGAACAGTTGGACTCACATTTCATGGTACCAGATGGGAAGTTCTTCACCTAGAATGTTCAGCGTGAGACCACAGTAATGCTGAGATAGGCCTTGCTTGCCACAGACAACTTCATGTGATAGGGTAAATTTATTAGGCTTGTGTGTCTTCCAGAATAGTCAGTACCAAATATTGCTGAAATACTGATGGAAACTATGGGAGCTGTTACTATTGCCTTCGTGTTTTCATACAACATCCCCCACTTCATCAAGAAAATATATGGTCATCAGTCCTTTCTTATACTTTTAGGATTTACTCTCCATATAGGCAATGGCAAGATTCACTCTGGAGTATGAGAAAGCCCTTAATTTCCTCTACTTATCTATTCATGCTTAAAATAATACTTGTATGTGATCTTGCTGGAGGCATTTCAAATAAAGATTAAAATACGGATGGATGCCTAACTGCTGCCAAAATTAATAGTCATTTATGTAGTATGGATTGTGATTGTAGTCTTTTTTCACCAGTGATTTTAGGACTGTCATCAGAGGTCTCACGTTTATTTTCTCCAGCCCAGCAGAGCCCAGAAAATGGAGAGGATATTCAGTATACATATGGGGCTGATAGGAGAGCTAAAGAAAAGAATGAACAGTGGTGCTTTTTTAGTATGCTAATGACACTCAGTTTTCTATCTCCATTTACCCAATCCATACAGTGGTGTTAAATGGCTAACCCAGGCTGCGTCTACACTGGTAAATTAAGTTGACTTAAGCTTGGCTTAAGTCGACTTAATTTGCCCTGCATCTACACTACACTTTGCTTAAGTCGACTAAAGCAGCTTGCTTAAGTCGATTTAAGCAAAATAAAGTCGACTTAATGAAAATTAAGTCGACTTTATTAAACCTAGATTTAAGTAGACTTAAGGCTTAATTCGACTTTTTAAAGTCAAATTAAGCCAGTGTAGATGTGGGGTAGCCCTAAAACCATTGTCTCCTTAATGTTAAGGAATCTGCCAGGTGATATGGTCCCAGGGAGTAAACTGATGAGGCATTAAGGACACAATGGTTGTATTCTTTATGTCCTTAATGGCTCACCAGGATACTCCCTGGGACCATTCTACCTGGAAAATTCCTAAACATTAAGGAGACAATGGTTTTACACACCTGCCTCTCTCAGGTATTTCAATAAAACAACATAAGTTAAAGTATAGATATAACATCAAATTCCTAACTTCTAATCAAAATAGAATTCCTAGACATAAACTATATAATCATTCCCAGCAAATTACTACCTTTCTATTGATACCAAACATGACATAGTTCCTATGGATTATAGCATTTATGAGATATCCATAGAAAATAATATCATAAATGCTTCCCTAAATCCAGACAGCATCACACACAGGGCTCTGCCCTGCCAGGGTCCCTGTCCCCCTTTGCCCCATTGCACACAGGAGGTGCCCCACCCGCCACCGTGGACCTGCCCAAGGTCCCCCTAGCCCGACAAAGTCGACCTAGAGCATCCAGTGTGGACGCTCTAGGTCGACTTTGTAAGTTCCCCTTTAAGTCAACTTTAATTTTAAGTGTAGACACACTAAGTCGACTTAGTTAAAGTCGACTTAAAAGTGCATGTATAGACATAGCCCCAGTGTCTCTGTGAAACTGGGGCCTGGATGAAGCATAGCTGGTGGAAGGCAAAGCCAGATAAGAATGAAGTGGTGCCGATAGATGGGGAAAAGTGACAAGCAGAGCTGGTGAGGCTGAGATTTCATCCTTTGCTTGAAGGCTTTTGCCTGCAATTTGTTCAATCTGTATGTGGTGCTGGAGACTCATTTTCTATTGGATGGTTACTTGCAGCAGTGGCCAGGTCAGGTTTTTATCATTTGAATTTGGCCAGGAGATTCTATACCTTGCTTTCAGATGTGGACCTTGCTACCATGTTCCACAAATTTGTCACCTCAAGACTGCATTACTGCAATGCATTGTGGGTGGTACAATACTTCAAATCCATGACAAAATGTAATCTGATGCAGATTGCAGTATGTGCACTAACCATCAGCTCTCAGTTGTGAGCAAATGTTTTGCGTACTTCAGGATCTGCACAGGATGCCTGTTAGTTTCCAGGAAAGTTTAGGGTATTGGTGTTGACCTATAACATACCAATGGCTTGGGACTTATCTACTTGAGTGACTATTTTTAATGTCATAGTCTGCCATAGTTAAAATCAGCAGGCATCTGAGGTTGATCCTCCACATGAAATGGAGTGGAGGCTTCTAGCAGAGTATTCTTTGCAAGATCTTCTCTCCTAGGTTTGCTCTGCTATTCCAGGTCTATGATTACCTGTTGATATTCTGGGCATATTAAGACGGCCATCAGTAGAAGGCTGAGGCATCTGAGTATTTCTGTTTAGTGGGAAAATGGGTGAAGGGGTTTTAAGCAACATTAGGCCAAGATTGATCAAATCTTTTGTGGTCAGGTAGGAATAAATGCTGCTTATTTAAAGCAGGTTTCTTTATGTATTGCATGTTCTTCTGCATCAATGTATTTTTGGATGAGCAATCTGTGAAACTGAGTTTATATAAGACTGAAAACTAACTAAGGACAATAGCTCAGTAAGCAGTTAAATTCTGCTTGTGAAAGTGATGGTTTATAGGAATTGTCCTGTAAAATCTGAGTGACCTTTTTATTGTATGTACTCTATGTGTATCTAACTTGTCTGAGCCAAAAGAATGAGTGACTGTCTAATACATACTGAGCGGGATTAGTGGAGCTAGTGGTTCTCTGCTCCTACTTTGACCAACAATGGGATATGTTTTAGCAACACCCACAATGTCCGTATCTCCACTGTCTCTTTAATATTAAAGTTCTAATTGGTTTTCTTAACCACTCTTATCACTATCCAACATTGATTTCCTTAATAAGAATTAAGGGCTGTTACCCCAGCTGCTGCTGGTCCCTGCAGCCCCCACCAGGGCTGCCGCCGGCCCCAGCAGAAGGCTGCCGAGTCTGGGCCCTGGGCTGCCAAGCCGGTGGCCAGTGTTTACGCTGGCAGCCAAAGGAGCTGGAACAGGAGTGTCCTGCGGACACTCTCCTCTGGTTTTATTATGTCAATGTATAAACATCAACTTTAGATGGCACCCCCAGCGTAGACATGGCCTCAGTGCAGTGTACGTGCCTGGCGCAGGGCAGTAAAACAGAGATATACAAGTTATTTTAAGTAACTTGCGTATTTTCTTTCGAATGCCTCTGAAAATGGCAGATAATGTATATCTGCCCTTAGATGAGTCATTATTTGTTTGTGTTACAGCAGCTGTGATCATTATAGTATGGGCTATAAACATAGACCCACTCCTCTGCCCTAATGAGTTTACAATCTCAGTAGATATGATAGAAGGTGGAAGAAAAGAAGCATGATTTTTCTATTTCTTCGACAAAGTCACACAGAGAGTCTGTGGTAGGGCTGGCAGAGGAATCCTGAATCACAATCCAGTGCCTTAAGAAGACGACACTGTCCCTCCAGTGAAAGGTTTCTTTGTCTTTCTATGTTCTGATCATTAGAGAAATGCTCACTTACCCTACACATTTACCTCAGTGTTGGTCTGTTGTTGCTTTTTAATATCTCTGCTATTATGCTGCTCTTGGTCAAACACAGTGCAATAAAGAGAAATAAAAATAACAAACCTTGAAACTGCCACTCCCTCATGTGACTACTTGCATGTGCACTCAATACATTTGGTAATTACTACAGATGGGTATATATTTTTGGCAGTACACTTTTCAGGCTCCTCAGCCGGTGCAGAAAGAGGATGGCATCCATTACGCGAGGTAACATTAAATATGCTATAAAAATGATCTGATATGCCATAAGGAGTGAGAAAAATAACAGTAACTCTGCCAATCAGATAATAAAGCTGTGAGTAATAGAAAATATCAATAAAGAGTCAACAAAAGCTGATCTAAGCAATGAGCTAATATGCTCCAGTTTTATAGCATCAGGCCTTTTTCCTTTAAAGAGACACTGTTGAATAAATAGACCTCAATGTGATCTTCTATTAAGGTCATTTTAATCTGGTGGGAGTATCTTCTGATGTTGAAATGTCTATTTTGTCTTTAAAATCCATCACTCAGTGAGAAATCTGAAAAGAGAGAAACTGTTTAGACAGGATTTATGTATAAAGAAATATTATGCCCTTGTATTCCCTCTAATGCCTCTGCAGCAACCAAATGTGCCTAGTTTTAAGAAAAACATTCTTAGTAATTTAATTACTAACGGAAGTCACATCAGTTTACTGAGAATTAAGTATGGTTTGGAAATCATTGGAACACAAATGGCACAGAACCAATGCTACAAACCTGCCACCCAAGAATTTTGGGCTGGGGTGGGGAGGAGATAGCTTGTCACCTAGGTCTCTAATGCGTCTAGTTGCAGCCCAGATCACAGCGCTGAGGAACCGCATTATAGTTCCAGTTTAGATAAAGCCTATTGCAAGACCCAGTCTTATGACATTTACCTAATTGGTAGCAAGGCTCCGTTTTTATATCCAAAAGATTCCCCTCCCCAGCTGCCTTCACTGCTCTCCCCTCCCTTGTACATGCATCACTTCCCTAGATCCCTTCCTGCTGCGTGAGGGGATGATGAAGACTCATGGATTGTGTGGAGGGAAGGGGAAATGAAAGTATCTTCCTTCTACCCTGATCAAAAGGGAATGATTCTTCCCATTAACCATGATTGGCTTTAAAGCAACTACAGAGTCATAGAATCATAGGGTTGGAAGGGACCTCATGAGGTCATCTAGTGCAACCCCCTGCTAAAAGCAGGACCACTCCCACTCCCACTAAATCATCCCAGCCAGGGTTTTGTCTAACCGGACCGTAAATATCTCCAAAGACGGAGATTCCACCACCTCCCTAGGTAACCCATTCCAATGCTTCACCACCCTCCTAGTGAGAAAGTATTTCCTAATATCCAACCTCGACCTCCCCAGCTGTAATTTGAAACCGTTGCTCCTTGTTCTGCCCTCTGTTACCACTGAGAACAGCCTAGCTCCCTCCTCTTTGGAGCACCCCTTCAAGTAGTGGAAGGTTGCTATTAAATCCCCCCTCAATCTTCTCTTTTGCAGACTAAATAAGTCTACTTCCTTCACTCTCTCCTCATAAGTCATGTGCCCCAGCCCCCTAATCATTTTCGTTGCCCTCCGCTGGACCCTTTCTAATTTGTCCACATCCTTTCTGTAGCATGGAGCCCAAAACTGGACACAGTATTCCAGATGTGGCCTCACCAGTGCCGAATAGAGGGGAATTATCACATCCCTCGATCTGCTGGCAACACTCCTACTGATGCAGTCCAATATGCCATTGGCCTTTTTGGCAACAAGAGCACACTGTTGACTCATATCCAGCTTCCCGTCCACCATAACCCCCAGGTCCTTTTCTACAGTGCTGCTACTTAGCCAATCAGTCGCCAGCCTGTAGCAGTACATGGGATTTTCCGTCTTAAGTGCAGGACTTTGCATTTGTCCTTGTTGAACCTCATGAGGCTTCCTTTGGCCCTGTTTTCCAATTTGTCTAAGTCTCCCTGGATCCTGTCCCTGCCATCCAGCATGTCTACCATTCCGCCCAGCTTGGTGTCATCCGCGAATTTACTAAGCCGCAATCTATCCCATCATCCCAGATTACACCCCTCCAAAAAAGTCCCTGTCTTTCACCTCTCTTTTAGTAGACTAAAACCCATCTCTGAGAGTTCTTCCTTCCTCTAGGGTCTTAAGGAGCACCTATGCTGCCGGAACACTACACAGACCACAATATCAGTTGTTCAGGTGCATAAGCTCCCAAAAGCTGCAGAAAGCCAACTGTAGAATGGATCAACTGATCTTGGGGAAGGGCATCTCATTGCATGAGGGAGGAAGAAGAGAACCTACACTGAGTGGCCAGACATGTGGAACTACTTGGATGGGAGGGAAGGAACTATAAAAGGGCTCTACCCATAATTTTTTTCTTCCTGATGAGACTGTGTAAAGAGTCATTGCATCCATAGGATGTTAGCTATTCACTTTAATGGCTCCAAATGGGGGTTGGGTCAAGGGTATTGGGGACTGGTTACCAGCTGCTTCAGAACAATAATCTGCACTTTATGAATGTGTCCCTTCACTATTTACTTGTGGGGTAAGGCCCTACTTGTATTGCGGAATGACTGTCAAAAAATTGTGGCTGAGATGTGTACAAGCCATAGAAAATTGTGGAAAAGTAATAATAGACATTATTATTTATGGTAATGAAGTCCATTATTACTTATCTGTGATTTTCTGCTGTCAGCCACCTGGGTCTTAAGAGCAGGAGCTCCCATTGTCAGACACATGGATCAGAGAGTGGAGGCTTCTGCTGTCCGCTGCCTGGGACTCACAGAAGGAGCTCCTGTTCTCAACCCTGGGATAGCTGGGTCTCCCACTGTCAATCTTGCAGTTGAAGCCTAATATTTCAGAATCTGCAATTTCTGCAGTATCTCAGGTAGGGCCTTACTGTGGTGGAATTTTAGGTCGATGGATTAGGAGCTCAGATTCCGGTGATGGGCAGGATAAAAGAACCTGAATAGTGCAGCATAAATATCCTTTTTGGAAAGCAATGCAGCTGCTCAGTGCCACTATTAGTGTTCAGGGACCGAATGAGGCAGGTAGATGGGCAGGAATCCCAGATTACACCCCTCCAAGAAAGAATTGGTTGGTCACATTGAGGTATAGATAGCTGCCTCAAAGTGGCTCGAAAGAATCTCTAGAAGACTCCCGGACTGCCATGGAAGCTACTTGAGAACAGGATTATGCCCGTGATGTATACCTGCAAGGGACAAAAAAGTCAATGTTGGCACAGGAATCTTATCTATAAATTTTGGGTTTAAAATCTTAAATTTAATGGTGCATTAACTCAGTAACCAAGGTTTAAGATAAGCAATAAGTTTCAAAGGCTTAATCTGAAAGGCTCATAAATGGAATAGCCTTACTCCTATTTGTTCAAACATTACTCTGAATTGAGCTTCAGTCTCCCAGACTTGTTGATTCATATATCAAAGCCTAACTTAGAGATAAAGGTTTATGACTAAAGGCAAGCTCAGTTGCTAACAAATTGGCTGAATCCTAAGTATTCTGCAACTTGATTTAAGATTTGAATAATAGTGGTTAATAAACTGACAGACAGGATGGAGGAGCAATGGATAAAAGAAAAAAAATCTAACCTTAATAGTACTAGAAAAATCAGGTTTTTGTGATTCTAGAGGCTTCCTTTCTGCATCTGGAGAGTCTGACAGATGACAGGAGCATCTCAATGAAACTCTCAGCATCCTGCATAATTTGTAAATAAACATACCATTATTTCTGTAAAAATGTTATGAGTATGACTTTTTTCCAGTGGTTTTTTTAAACTGATGTATAGAACTGGTTATTAATGCAAACCATTTTTTATATATAGTTTAATAAGTCTCAATTCACAAATATCCATTGTGCTCATCAGCAGCGCTTCTTATGACAGGTTTATCATTCAACCCTCTTTATTTCTACCTGTATAAGGCCCTACTTGATTTGTGATATTGTGGAAACTGCAGATTCTCCAATATTAGGCTTCTATCGTAGTTTTGCGAATGGGAGTACCCTCTGTCTCTCCTGGGCAGCTGCTGTCAGCCAAGGGCCCCTACTCTCATCCCTGGGTGGCCAACAGCAGAAAATCATAAAAAAGTAATAATGGACTGTATTACTGCAAATAATAAGGTCCATTATTACTTTTCTGCAATTTTCCATGGCTTGTTCACAACTCGGCTGAAATCTTTTGATAATCAGCAAACAATTCAAGTAGGATCTTATAAATGTGCTTATGGATTGCAAGGCTGTTGTGGTAGAAACATGTTACCTTTGGCGCTGACACCACTCTAGATAGTGCCATATATATGATTAACCCCAGCAGATTTTAAATTATTTGCTCTTTCTGGAAATAACTCTATATTCTCATTGGTTGAGAATTGGCAGCACTGACCAATGACTTCCAAATATACTGTCAGGAGAAAAAATAAGGAACTAGAGTATGTATTCCATCTTTTTTTTATTCCAAAATAGCTTTCCGCTGCTTAAACAGGTACTTAGAAGAGATATAATGGGTATAAAATTGCAAAGACGACTGAATAGTTGCAATCCGAAAAGTTTATAAAATAGGTTTGCTGTTTATTTTTGTCATTTATGGTAAATCCTAGTCCCTGCTTAAAGCTAAAGTTAAAAGACTTTGCACAGGATTTAGAAGAAGGAATCCCATGACAATCATTTGTGGTTCTTGATCAGTAATGTTTAGGCTGACTTTGGCAGGACTGGGGGATTTGGCCCTCTAAAAGCAGTTGATATGTTGAAATAATTTATCAAAATATTTCCAAATGTCTTATTTGTTTTTCTTGCGTCTTTAAACACTGCAAGCTCTTTGGGACAGAAAATGTTTCTTTCTACATGCTTTGAAAGAAACTAATAGAATCGCTAACAAATTACTCAAACTACTTTGTCAGTAATAGAAATAATCAATTTTTGAAAAGTATCAGTAATGAACGGGTAGTCGTTAAAAAAATTAATTATTTCACCTTGCTCTGTAGCATTGGGAATGGCTCACTTGCTGGTGGATTCTCTTTAAATCATGATTTGAAGACTTAAATAACTCAGTCATAGGTTAGAGGCTTACTGCAGGAGTGGGTGGGTGAAGTTTTGTGGCCTGCACTTTGCAGGAGGTCAGACTAGATGATCATACTGGTCCCCTCTGACCTTTGAGTCTATGAGACACAGGTTTAATTTTTTTTTCTCATGAGTTACTTGGTGTGTTCAGGTGCTTAAGGTTGCTGACAATAAAGAAGATCCTGAGTATCCAGTTGTGATGTTGGATAGGTGGGAATCCTCTATCTCCCATCCTCCCCCCTTGCTGCTGCAATCCCTTTGCTCCTACAGGAATTTAAAATTGGCCGTACCTCCACCTGGCTGTATCCTGAACATGCTCATTGGCATGCCTTGGGAGCCTCCAGGACTAAACCTATAGCAATAATGATTTGTGGCATGGGTCTAACTCAAAAATACCAATTATGCATACTATAAACCCGATATACTTAAATTAGGGTTAACACCCCTTTATTTAACAAACTAAGGAAACTTGGTATAAGGTTGAAATTAAATTAACAAATATAGTATACAGTAATGAATGAAACTTGTCTAACTGGCGTTCACACAGCCACTATTTACCCCACCTCTGGAGTGTACACTCCCCTAGAGTTTAGAGCCCTAACCCTTTGCTTGCATGGGTGTGCTTGAAGATCTGACGGAGACAGCATTATGTTGGTTCAGTGGATCAGTTCAACCAGTGTAACGAGCTGAAGATCTGGAATTGACTCAACCAAATGTCAGTAGCCCTGACCCTGGCTCGAAGAGAATACTTCTCTGCTGCTTCTCACACCCAATCAAAGTCTCTCTGCTGTGCCCCTTCCATTGCAAGCTCTGCCCCAAACAAGGGGGTGGGGGCAATCAGACTGCAGGTAGACCCAGTCAGCTCCAGGCTCAGTCCCTGCCCTGGCTTGAGCAATGCCATCAAACTCCAAGGTTCCCTGTTTGATCAAAACACCAGCAGGCTCTTAGCAGCAGCTTCAGGAACCCTAGAAGTAGTGAGAAGCAGCTTCCAGCATCGGCCAGCTCCCTCACCAAAAAAACTGAATCCATACCAGCAGCTCCCCTGCCAAAAATATGGAGTCCACACGTGCTTTTTCTGCGCTCCCTGGAAGAGGAAGAGAGTCTCTCTCTCTCTCTCTCTCTCTCTCTCTCTTTTTTCTTTGCCCCACGGCATCATGGGAGTTGTAGTCTCCCAGGCAGGATTTGCAGCACACAGGATCTTCTCAACTGTAAAATTTCCGATTAAGTTCCAAGGCCCCTCAAGTTCACTGTACTTACATAAGATAGAAAAAGATTTTAGTGGTATCATCATAGCCTCTTTAAAGACTATATCCTATTTTCCTGCTTGAGGCTGTAACTAAACATTAATGGAGCACACATGGTGGTTTGATAGCTGCGAGTGCAGTGTAAGGTAGAAATTTGCATCTTCTAGTGCAGCTGCAAGCTGGAGTAACCATGAGTAAATCAATGCTGAAAGGCTTGAAGTTGCTGTTGATATATATATATATATATATATATATATATATATATATATATATATAT
>ML685883.1:3566534-3631023 GCA_007922175.1 Pelusios castaneus
TATATATATATATATATATATATATATATATATATATATATATATATTTTAGTATTTCTTTTTTATTATAGTCTCTCTGTTTTATATTGAGAATATAAATAATGGTACTTATTGTTTCATGTGAAATATTCTCTATTTTCTAAATTTAAGGCATATGAAGTAGAATTGGAGATTATATTAGGCAATGCTCTAGCCTATCTCTATGCCAGTGCTGGCTAGTTCTCTATTGAAGTTTTGTTCAGTTTAGTTTTAAATACCCTATCCCCAAAATATGGGGCTCCATCATTTTCCCTGAGATGCTATTCCACAGCCAAACAGGTGTCACTATCAGGGATATTTTCCTGGTATGTTTAGGTTTTTCCTTTCTTTAATTTGACCCAATTACTCTTAAATATCCTCCCTTTTACTATCCTAAAGGTAAATGTTTGAAACTGGAGCAGTGTACAAGAGTCTCAGCATTAAGTTTTGATTTCTTTAGAATGGATGATTCTATTGCCAATTTAAGAGTTGATGGTTGTGTTTACTCTCTAAGGAAAGCAGTAATTAACTTTGTCACTAGTATACACAGGTATGCTTGCTAGCTTGTTCCCAACTCTTACCACCTTTCTGGTGTCAGGAATTCATCCAGAATTCATTCTATCACACAGATCTCCCCTGCAGCTTTTATTAACAAGTACTGAGTCCCACTGTGATTGTAAATAACAGTCAAGGGCAATACAATGTTCTAAGAGAAATGGAAGATATTGTGACGGTGGAGCATTAGTGGGCGGTGGGGGCCCCCCAGACACATTTCCTCTCTGCTAAGCTCTGTAGTAAACAAAGTAATCAAATAATAGTTCTAGTGTTAAGTAGGCTGAAGTTTTTGGTAGTAGCAATTAACGCTCATCAGCAGCAGTCTACATGACCAGGGCTGCATCTACACTGGTAAATTAAGTCAACTTAAGCTTGGCTTAAGTTGACATAATTTGCCCTGTGTCTACACTACACTTTTCTTATGTCGACTTAAGCAGCTTGCTTAAGTTGACTTAAGCAAAATAAAGTCGACTTAATGAAAATTAAGTCGACTTTATTAAACCACCTTTCTACTCGACCTAAGGCTTAATTCGACTTTTTAAAGTCGAATTAAGCCAGTGTAGCCCTGGGGTAGCCCTAAATCGACTTAGGGCTACCCCAGGACTACACCAATGCCCTCCCTGCCGGGGGGGGGGCACAGGGAGAGTCTGGCATGCCCCCAAACGGCAGGGCATGTGGGCAGGGTATGACACTGTCTGGATTTAGGGAAGCATTTATGATATTATTTTCTATGGATATTTCATAAATGCTATAATCCATAGGAACTGTGTCATGTTTGGTATCAATAGAAAGGTAGTAATTTGCTGGGAATGATTATATAGTTTATGTCTAGGAATTCTATTTTGATTAGAAGTTAGGAATTTGCTGTTATATCCATACTTTAACTTGTGTCATTCTGGAGGAATGCCTTAGATGGGAGGGTGTGAACAACCATTGTCTCCTTAATGTTAAGGAATCTGCCAGGAGATATGATCCCAGGGAGTAAAATGATGAGCCATTAAGGACACAATGGTTGTATTCTATATGTCCTTAATGGCTCATCAGGATACTCCCTGGGACCATTCTACCTGGAAAATTCCTAAACATTAAGGAGACAATAGTTGTTCACACGCTCCCGTCTAAGGCATTCCTCCAGAATGACACAAGTTAAAGTATGGGTATAACATCAAATTCCTAACTTCTAATCAAAATAGAATTCCTAGACATAAACTATATAATCATTCCCAGCAAATTACTACCTTTCTATTGATACCAAACATGACATAGTTCTTATGGATTATAGCATTTATGAGATATCCATTGAAAGTAATATCATAAATGCTTCCCTAAATCCAGACAGCATCACACACAGGGCTCTGCCCTGCAAGGGTCCCTCTCCCCCTTTGCCCCATTGCACACAGGGGGTGCCCCCCGCCACCGTGGACCTGCCCAAGGTCCCCCTAGCCCGACAAAGTCGACCTAGAGCATCCAGTGTGGATGCTCTAGGTCGACTTTGTAAGGTCCCCTTGAAGTCGACTTTAATTTTAAGTGTAGATACACTAAGTCGACTTAAAAGTGCAAGTGTAGACATAGCCCAGGAGTAGGGCTTGATCACCCCTCCCTGTGAGTGATGGGCTATAACAATAGCTCACTCCCAGGCCCAAAGTGGACTTCGCCACAGGATCTTGGAAAAAGAGGTCTCAGACAACACACTCCCCTGCTGAAGCCCGTGTCGCCTGGGGTCCCCGACTGAAGAAGGGGTGTAAGCTGTTTATCTTGCATCTTTAATTCTGACTCCAGTAATCATTCTGGTATGGGTGATAGGTGATCCACTAAATAGTTTGTTAGTTAATAAATCCACTTTATTCTGTCATTTGTGTCTCAGTGTTTGTTGCTGCTGAATCCTCGAACCTTGTCCCCCTGGGGAGGGGAATATTACAAAGGTAAAGGTACTCCAGATGCCTAAAAAGGAACTTTACCTCCATCCATTACAATCAGTCTTTACTGCCTCTCCAACCTAAGATTCTGAGCCCTGGATTAAGGTGGTTCGTTCCTGTTGGGCAAAGTTTTATTTGTAATCTGGAAATGGTTCGTAGGGACACACATTCAGGCCTGTCTCCCAGCACTATGATCATGCTCACAGCCTGCTATGTCCTGCAGAAGCACATGCTGTTTTCTACAGCCCATGCAATCCTCGACTGTATGTCATTCCCCTATTCTAGTCGGAGGTTAGCTAGCAGCAGGAAGAAAGGGCAGGATTAACTGCCAGCTGGATAGCCAGCCTAAGCTTTGGGGGCTGGAGAGGCCAGCTTTTCCAGTCTGGCCAGGCACTTGCGGTTAGAGGGGCAGAGTCAACCTTCATATCACTACAGCTGATTTGTGGAGAAGGGGTTCCACACCACTTCTCAGTAGGCTTTCAGTATTCAAGACAAGCATAGTTCCTGTTCTCACTAGAGGCAAGTTCTTCCATTAGGGCTGGGGACTTCTTTCAGTATTTCTGTAAATGCTGCATATGTCCTAAATGTAGTAAATCTACGAGGGAAATGTGGTGTTGATGCAAAGTGGGTGCAAAACTGACTGAAAGAATAGTTATCAATGGTTCATTGTCAAACAGGGGGATTTAGCTTGCGGGGGCCTGCAGAGGTTGTATGCTAGTCAATATTTTCATAATTACTTGGATAATAGTGGAGAGTGTTCTTATACAATTTGCAGATGACACCAAGTTGGGAGGTGTTGTGAGCAGTTCAATTGACAGAACTAATGTTCAAAAGCGCCTTGGCAAATAGGAAACCTGGTCTGAAATCAACAAGGTGAAAGTCAATAAAAGTAAGTGCAAAGTATACTCTTAAGAAGGAAAAATCAGAGGCAAAAATACAAAATGGGGAATAACTGGGTAGGCAGCAGCACTGTTGAAGAGGACTGAGGTGCTATATTGGATCACAAATTCAATAGGATCCCACAATATGATGCAGTTACCAAAAAAAAATAAAAAATTCTAGAGTGTAAAAATAAGAGTTTCCCGTGTATAAGACATGTGAAATAATTGCCCTGCTCCACTTGGCCATGGTAATGGGTCACCAAGAGTACCATCTCTACTGCTGTGTGCCAATTTTTAAGAAAGATTTGGACAAATTGGAGGGAGTCTAGAGAACAGAATCAAAATGATAAAAGATTTAGAAAAGTAGAACTATGAGGATAGGTTAAAAAACTGGGTATTTTAGTTTTGCAAAAAGAAGTCTTGAGAGGACTTGGAGTTGCAGCTAGCAAGAGATGTAAAGGATAACAGAAAGGGGTTCTATAAGTATGTCAGCAACAAGAAAAGGATCAGGCGTGGTGTAGGTCCCTTACTGAATGGGGCAGGCATCCTCGTGGTGGATGATACAGAAAAGGCTGAAGTACTCAATGCATTTTTAACTTCAGTCTTCACAGGGAGGGCCAGCTCCCAGGCTACAACACAGGGTAACGCGGAATGGAGAGAAGAACAGCCCTTGGTGATGGAAAGTCAGGTTATGGACTACTTAAAGAAATTGGATGTGCACAAGTCCATGGGGCTGGATGAACTGCATCCGAGTGTGTTGAGGGAGTTGGCTGAAGTGATTGCAGAGCCACTGGCCATTATCTTTGAGAACTCGTGGCGAACGGGGGAGGTCCTGGAGGATTGGAAAAAGGCAAATATAGTTCCTCTCTTCAAGAAAGGGAAAAAGAAGGATCAGGGGAACTACAGACCGGTCAGCCTCACCTCAACCCCTGGGAAAATCATGGAGCAGGTCCTCAAAGAATTCATCCTCAAACACTTGGAGGAAAATAGAGTGATCAGGAACAGTCAACATGGATTCACCAAGGGCAAATTGTGCCTGACCAACCTGATTTCCTTCTATGATGAGATGACTGGATTTGTGGATGCGGGAAGAGCCGTTGACGTGGTATACCTCCGACTTTAGCAAGGCTTTTGATACGGTTTCCCACAGCATTCTCGTCAGCAAGTTAAGGAGGTATGGGTTGGACGAGTGGACCGTAAGGTGGATAGAAAACTGGCTAGATCGACGGGCTCAGCAGGTAGGAATCAATGGCTCAATGTCTAGTTGGCAACTGGTGTAGTGGAGTGCCCCAGGGGTCGGTCCTGGGGCCGGTACTATTCAACATCTTCATTAATGATCTTGATGATGGGATAGACTGTGTGCTTAGTAAGTTCGCGGATGACAACAAGCTGGGGAGAATGGTAGATACTCTGGAGGGCAGGGACAGGATCCAGGGAGACTTGGCCAAATTGGAACACTGGGCTGAAAGAAACCTCATGAGGTTCAACAAAGACAAGTGCAAAGTCCTGAACTTAGGACAGAAAAATCCCATGCACTGCTACAGGCTGGGGACCGATCGGCTAAGTAGCAGCACTGTAGAAAAGGACCTGGGGGTTATGGTGGACGGGAAGATGAATATGAGCCAACAGTGTGCCCTTGTTGCCAAAAAGGCCAATGGCATATTAGGCTCCATCAGTAGGAGTATTGCCATCAGATCGAGGGATGTGATAATTCCCCTCTATTCGACACTGGTGAGGCTGCATCTGGAATACTGTGTCCAGTTTTGGGCTCCCCACTACAGAAAGGATGTGGACAAATCAGAAAGAGTCCAGCGGAGGGCAACAAAAATGATTAGGGGGCTGGGGCACATGACTTATGAGGAAAGACTGAAGGAACTAGGCTTATTTAGTCTACAGAAGAGAAGACTGAGGGGAGATTTGATAGCAACTGTCAGCTACTTGAAGGGTTGCTCCAAAGAGGAGGGAGCTAGGCTGTTCTCGAGGGTAACAGAGGACAGAACAAGGAGCAATGGTTTCAAATTACGGCTGGGGAGGTCAAGGTTGGATATTAGGAAAATCTTTCTCACTAGGAGGGTGGTGAAGCATTGGAATGGGCTATCTAGGGAGGTGGTAGAATCTCCATCTTTGGAGATTTTTAAGGCTTGGTTAGACAAAACCCTGGCTGGGGTGATTTAGTGGGAGTGGTTCTGCTTTTTAGCACAGGGTTGGACTAGATGACCTCATGAGGTCCCTTCCATCCCTATGGTTGTATGATTCTATGTCCTGATTTTCATATGTGTTAAGGTAAGAGTTGCTGTAAAGACGAAGGTGACAGATTGTTCCTCATGTCCACAGAAGGTAGGAAAAGAAGTAAATGGCAGCAAGGGAGATTTAGGTTAGCTATAAGGAAAAACTTTCTAATTATAATGGTAGTTAAGTTCTGGAATAGTCTTCCATGGGAGACTGTGGAATTCTCATCACTGGAGGTTTTTAAGACCAGATTGGATAAACACCTGTCAGGGATGATCTAGATATAGTTGTTCCTGCCTCAGTGCAGGAGGTTGGACTAGATGGCCTGTCATGGTCTCTTCCAGCCCTACAGTTCTATGATT
The DNA here is from genome assembly GCA_007922175.1 of Pelusios castaneus. Taxonomy (NCBI): domain Eukaryota; kingdom Metazoa; phylum Chordata; order Testudines; family Pelomedusidae; genus Pelusios; species Pelusios castaneus. The sequence goes on from ML685883.1 coordinate 3,572,496, forward strand.
TTATAAATCCAAATTGACAAATCTAACCCTCATCAGGGCCATCATTTGGCAAGGCACTTACACACTGCCAGCCTTAAGCAGGCGAGTAGCCCCCTGGACCTTAGTGGGACTACTCATCTTCTAAATATTAGGAAGTGCTAAATTTCTTACTGGATAGGGGTCCATGTGAGCATAAAAAATAATGTGACCAGTCACGTCTAGGAGTGGTACCTTTCTGTTAGGGTTAGTGATTAACACTGGGACATAGGGAGGAATCCTGCTTGTGCTACCTGAGCTGTATCTGTTCTATGCACAGAGAATTTCTATCACTAGCACTGTCCCCTTTCATGAGTGATAAAACAAGTTTAGTTCTTAGAGTTTTTCAATCTCATAAGGAGATGGGGGTAGGGGAGGGTGAGATAGCTAAATATATTCTCTCCGAGCAAATGTGCCATATTTGAACTTGAGAGGATTTTATTTTTTTTAGCCAAGTTATAAACTCTTGAAAATATTATTTGGTACTTATGTTTCATATTCTATCCAAAGATCTTCAGCTGTTCTAGAAAAATTAATTTCAGCTTCCCTGTAAGATAAGGATTGAAATGTTATCCCAATTCTACATGTGGAGAAAGAGCATGGAGGTTAAGTGATTCATCCAGTATCATATAGAATGTCTGTTGAAGAGCCAGGATTAGAACCCACACTCCTAACTCACAGTCCTTTGATCTTTAACACTTAGCCTTTCCCATTATAAATAACTGTATAAACTGGAAGTGCCTTCCATGTAGTGGAGCTACTGCTCTGTTATAATGATTTTTAAAGAAATCTGTAAAAAAGCATTTGCTGTAGTATCAAGCTATTGCAGCCACATTTAATTCTACTTTCAGATTTTTAATTTTTAATTTTTTTTTAAATCTTTTAATTAGAACATTAATATTCCCACTGTTTTGCTAGCTTCCAACTAAGACTAATTTTTATACCACCCCCATCGTCACTTAGCAAACAATGTAAAGACGTGGTAGCTAGGTGAAGTTAAGCTTTCTCAGTCATGAGAAAGGGCTGAATGTTATACTTGTCAGATTTTTCATATGTGCATGTCCAAGCAGACAACTGTCACTATCTCTGCACTATTGTAGGACTTATTTGTTTTGCTTCTTCACTCCCCTCAGGAACATTATCCTTTTTTTTTTTTTTTTTTTTTTTTAACTGGAGGGAATTATATAACAAAATCATGTTAGAAATGGTCGCAATGCAACAAAAGTTTACCTCTCCAAATTATTTTTTTAAATCAAGCTGTGCAAATGAACATGTTGCCTAGCAACATGATACTGCAAGCTTGAGCAGCTGCTGGGTCCATTGAAATTGACAAGGGAGCCATATATGAACGACTGAGCTCCATTACTCAACAATTCTTGCAATGAAAGAAGGAAAGCAGTGAAAATAAAAAGAGAAGGAAGACCACAATGAGAATAATAATAAAAAAAGTCAATAGGGAGGAAAAAGGAAAGGAAGAGGAAAAATGCAAAGATTAAAAACAAAAATTAAGATAGAATTACATTGAAAAATAAATAATGGGAATGCTATTTTAGCCAGGTAATATATTCATTAACTGCAGCTGAGTGTCTTAAAGAGAACTTTGTATACAATAGCACATGTAAAATCACATGAATGTATGTAAGGATATAAACTCACATTTGCAGATGTGGTTATGCCTTCACTCACTCATATGACTCATGCTCAGAATTTCTCTTTACATATCAATGATTAGTAATGAATTGTTTTACCAGTACAATCTTTCAACAATTGAACATGTTCTGATGGAAGTGGCAGCTGGCCTCACCTACAGCAGTCTGAAATAGGAACATGTAAGCTGTATCAGTAGTTGATTAATACATTTTCAGAGCAATGATTCAGTGAGCTCTCACTATAAATGGCATAGAAAGTGAACCCCAGACCCTACTGACGTTAAAATGCAGCTCAGGGTTTGTGAAATGCAAGTAACACAGTCCCAGGCTGACTTCCCACAAAAAGTCTGACTTGATGCTGGGCCAGTCTCACAAGGTAACTCCACTGTGCGGAACACAAAGACTGACTTGATTCCCCTCCATTGCTGAGCTGAGCTTCTGCTGTGTATCTTTTGAATGTAGCTGCTGATGTGGACCTACCATTCTAAAGCATTTTGCAAGTTCTGTTCACTGAGTTGTATTCTGAAAATGTATACAGCAATAACTATTAGAACTTTAAACTTCCACTTTTTTCACAGTGCTTCTCATCCCAAAGGATGCCAAAGTGCTCTTCAAATATAACAGAAAGAATTCCATATTGTATCATATTCTGCTCTCATTTATACCAGTGTCAAGCCACAGCAATTCCAGAGATTTTAATAGCTGCTCCAGTCGTACACCAGTGTAAATGAAGACACTAACTCACTGTACCTTCAGTGGTGGCTTTGGACTTGCAAAGAATGTAGCACTGAGCTCTGGACACATAGGTATGACTTCATACCCTCCTGAAAGATAGTAACATCTGGTGTAAAGTATGACAACTCTCTAACAACAGAATAATTTAGCTGTCATAATCCATTGTGCTATGACTGCAAAAACATTTTGTTAGGTTTTTGGCCCTCAAATAGTTTCCAGAGCATGTGTTTTATTTCAGAGGATTTATTATAACAATCTCTCTAGCATGCTTAAAGAATGACGTGTCATCACTGGTCAGTGACACTGATTTAATATGTTGACACGACTTATCATTTAGCTAGTAGATGAGTTTTTATTTGTCTGTGGTTCAAGGTATATTTTCTATTAGAGATAGAGTATTATATGTCATTACAACCTTACATTAATGGCTATTGAAAATGATTGTAAAAAGAAAAAAGGACTACTGGTTCCCTTTAAATAGTATGTCTAAGTTAATACTATGATTGATCAGCCTATATTATTTAAGAGATTACAGGCAATGATCTAAGTTTAAGAATACGTTCTTATGAATTTACTGAAACATTGGTAATTAATTTTGAACAAACAAGAAGCAGACAGATGTCAAAGGGCAGGCGGAAATATATGTGATATCATTTTTGAAAAACGTGAAAGAATCCTGCAATTACCATTTTAGGAAATTCAACCTCATTCTTTGTTAAGCAATGGAGCAAATATTAGGGGTGTCAAACTCATTTGTTAGGCAATGGAGCAAATACTAGGAGTGTCAAACTCATTTGTTAGGGTGGGCCGGATTTGACTTAAATATAATTCCAGTAGGCCGTACATACCATAAATTGAAACACTACTGCACTCTTGTAGCATTGCGGAATGCTGTGTATGTGCAACTGTGCTCCAAGATACCTCTCTGTCTCTCTCTCTCTCTTAGGGAGAGAGTGTGGTCTTGTGGAGCACAGTCTCGCATACCCAGCACTCTGTAATGTCACAAGACTGCCATTCTCAAGGCATTGTGGAGTGCTGAATATGAAAGACCACATGCTCACTCTCTCTCTCACTGCTAGGGAGAGAGTGTGGTCCCACGGAGCGCTGTCATGGATGAGATGGAAGAGGTTTGCAGCCTGTGGGCCACATGTTTGATAGCCCTGCTTTATACCATCTTTGACTAGTTATGAGCCTCTGTCTCATCCTGATGGGTGATGAACTGGCTTCTATTATACATGTCTTTGTTACCTCTCCTTTGGGAAGGCCAACTAGTACAGAATGCTGTATCACAATTCCTCAGCAGTGCAGGCAATGCATGTATATCAGACTCGCTTTCTGCACTACTTTCCTATAGAATATAGAGTCAAGCTCAAGGTGTTGGTCCTTCTCTTCATGGCATTGTCTCAGTCCAGCAGATCTAAAGTTCTTGGATGAAGACCATGGTCAACCACTCCACTCCGGAGGCAAAATGAAACTTTCTACACTCTTCTAAGGATAAAGGTCCTCTAAGCAGTACACAACTTTTTCAGGGGTCAGTCTCAGATTCTAAGAAATTGCCCCAAGAACTGAGGACCATCATAGCTTTCAACAACTTCCACTCCAAGTGCAAGATGCACTTCTTTGATCTGCCTTCTATAAAGTAAACTCAGAGCAGTGTGTACAACAAAACCCCCCCCCCCCAAACAACCCAATCACCCACAAAACTTTATCTGAACAAATTAGCACACTATGCATGCAATTAACTCCCAGGGAAGAGGATGAGGGAATGAACCATTGTGGCTGGTTCAAGTAGGCTCAGATTACTGCTTTGATGGTGTTTCCAGTCTAGATTGATTGGGACAGTGGTTTAAAGTGGAAAACTCTTGCTCTCTGAGTTGAAAAATGACTGTGTGAGATAATGCTGACCCATGGTCACTTTTTAAGAAACAGTCATTTTCATTTCATGTTGTCTCAATATTTCATTTCAGATCATTATTATGTTTCTGAAAAATTCTGAAGTGAGGTGAGAAAGAACACTCCCTTCTCCCTGAATAGCCCTGCCATTCTCTTCCCCTTTCCATTTGTTTTATATGTACATAGTGGGTTTCCCTTTGTATGCTAGGCAGTTTTGAGCTGTTGCAGCCAGTGGCACAGGTTCAGGTATATAGTATGTCAACATACCACAACTGCTGACATCTTTGGGCTGTGGTAAGGGCCAGAATATTTTCCCTTGACTGTTACAGACAGGACATTTTATCTGAGGCTATGTACATATGGCAGATTTGTCCCGCAAAATGTTGTTGCGGCACAAGCAAAGAGCTATAAATATAATGCTTTACCATGTCTACACAGCACTCCTTGTAGCGAAAAGGAGCATTCACAAGCTCCTTTGAATTTCCGTTAGAAGGAGCAGTGCACGGTGGACACCTGTCCCACCATGCACTGCCACAGCCAGCCTTTGGGCTGGCAGCACAGCTGTTTCCCGCAGCTAGCTGCCCTGGGGGTTCCCCCAGCAGTCTGGAGCCCACAGCCCAAGGGTTCCCTGAGGCTGGAGCCCGACTGGGGGTGTTCCCCGGAGCCCAGCCGCCTGGCTTTGGCGGGCAGTGGGGGTTGCCGCGCTGAAGCGGCAGCCCTGGAGCCCAGTCGCCAGGCTTGGGGAAGCTCCGACCGCCCCCCCAAGCAATATGTTGTGGAATCTCTGTCTGTTTTTAAAAAGAAGGTTAAATAAATACAGGGGTGTGGGCGGAGGCAGAGGAGGGCTGCGTCCCTGCAATGCAAATTGTGACGTTGTCCGGATTTAGGGGATCAGTTATGTCACTTTTCCATATTAATATTTCATAATTGCTATGATCCATAGGAGCTATGCCATATTTGGTACCAGTAGAAAGGTTGTAATTTGCTAGGAATGATTATATGGTTTATGTGTAGGAATTGTATCTGTAGTAGAAGTTATGAATATGTTTGTTATATCTGTATTTTAACCTGTATGATTCTGGGAAACTCCTTAGACTGGATGTCTACAGCCATTGTCTCCTTAATGGCCCATTAAGGAAGCTCCCAGGTATAGTGGGCCCAGAAAGAAACCTGTTGAGCCATGAGGACTTGCCCATGTAACTCAACTCCATTTTGATTTGCAAAAACTCCAAACAGCACGAGAGAGGCCAGAGGTGATAAAAGGCAGCAGCCCAACTCCATTTTGTCTTAAGTCTTCAGTCAACAGCCAACATCCATCATCATTGTCTGGATCTATTCCTCTGTGGCTGAACAAAGGACTGAGACCCACCCAGGAGCTGAATGTCTACCAGAGAATCAAGCCTGCAAACAAACTCCAGAGGAACAAGCCTGCAAACTGCTTTCATGGACTCTAAATCATTTGTATGTATGTGATTCACTTTGACCCTTTAACATCTCTCATATTTTGTTTCTTCTCTTTTTATATTAAACCAGGGGCCAGCAACCTTTGCCGACCACTGTGCCAGCCCCTTTTCCTCGACCCTTAGCTGGTGCCATTCATGGAATGAACCCATCTGAAAGGGCTCCTCTCATCTCCTCATCCCCAGGCCATGGAAAGAAGTTACCTGGAGTCACTCCTTTTGGTGGTGGCACACCATAGAGAGGAGCCACTCTGGGTGCTTCTTTACATGGTATCCTGGGGCATGGGCATGGCAGGGACCTCCGCACTGCAGCCACCCCCGAAAGAAGCCACTTGGAGTGTCTTTTGGTGGCAGGAGTGGCAATTTCTGTGGCGCCACAGGGGATGCCGAGTGCAGCTCCAAATGGGCTTGTGTGCCACTGTTGGCATGCGTGCCGGGGGTTGCCTACCCCTGTATTAAACCTTTAGTTGTATTTGCTAAAGGATTGGCTGTCAGTGTGGTATTTTGGGTAAGATCCAAACCTATATTGTTCTGTGTGCTGTGGCTGGCCCTTTGGGGTCAGGAGAACATATTTCTTTAAGAGACCATGTGGCTAGGTAGGAGACAGAGGAGCTGAAGTGCAATAAAGGGGTTGTTTCTATTTTAGAAGGCTTCGTGATAACCGGTGTGGGGAATCAGAAGCCTGGTTGTAGCTGATAGGAAGCTTGATTTAAGTACCACCTATCAGTGTTTGGAAGAGTTTGGCTCTCAGTTTTGTAGCTTGCCCTGATTATTGCACATTCAGGAGGTTGTCCCAGGAGGCCTCGGTCACACAAATATTTGGGGCACTCTGCCCCTGTATAAATTTGGGCATGCCTGAAGGTGGGGCAAAGGTAAGAGTGGGACCCACTGAGGCTAGAGTGGCTGTTGTAGTGCTTGGAAGTTGGTCAGAAGCTGGATATGGAGAAGCTGGAGTGAGCTCAAGAGCATATAGAAGCCCTAGGACTCTCTTTCCTTGTCTAGCTGGATGCCCCCTTCTGTCCCCAAGTCTCAGTACCTCCCACCCTCCTGCTCCTCCTGTTCCTGCACCTCCCTCCCATTCTGCTCTGGAACTAGTGACTCAAAATACGATTGGGATCATGGTGGATAATCAGCTGAGCACGAGCTCCCAGTGTGATGCTGTGACTAGAATGGCTCATGGGATCCTTGGATGCATAAACAGTGGAATCTCAAGTAAAAGTTGATTAAAGTAATTTTTACCTTCATATTTAACATTGGTGCAACTGTTGCTGGACTAGTGTGTCCAGTTCTGATGCCCACAATTCAAGAAGGATGTTGATAAATTGGAGAAGGCTCAGAGAAGAGCCATTCAAATGATTAAAGGTTTAGAAAACCTGCCTTACTATGATAGGCTGGAGGAGCTCAATCTGTTTAGCATAATAAAGAAGCGGCTATGGGGTGACTTGTTTACAGTTTATAAGTTACCTCCATGGAGAACTAATATTCAGAAAAGGGCTCTTCAACATTATAGAGAAAGGTATAACATCAGTAAATGGCAGGAGGTTGAAAGTAAACACATTCACACTAAGTAAGGCATACATTTTTAACTGTGAGGTTAATTAACAACTGTAACAATTTAAAATCATAGAATCATAGGATTGGAAGTGACCACAAGGATCATTGGCTATGTCTACACTTGTAATTTTATGTCGACTTTAACTAAGTCCACTTAGTGCGTCTGTAACCCATATGCCTGAAAAGGCTATCTCTGAGAAACCTGCTGAGGGTGGGTTACTGTTGTTGGGCAGATTAGTGACCCACAACTGGAAACTTCCAGAAACAGGGAGTGGTAGCAATTTGAGCATGCTCCACAGTGTACCCTGCTGCTGTGATGTGATGTCAGTCAGATGACTGGAGAGCAGCAGCCTGAGCAGACAGCAGGCAGGAGCTGCCTTGAGGGGAGACCATGTGCTCAGTGTTCTGGAGAGGAGCTGAGCCAGGAGTGAACAAGATGTTTTCTCCATGTAAAGGAGTCATTTGTGACAGACCTTGCAGACATGCATATGGGAATGAGGGCTGGTTGCAAAGGAGAAGAGAAAGCCTGCATGGAATGCTACAGAGGATCCCAGCAAAGGAAGAAGAGGACAGCTATTTCTTGCCACTCAAGCTTCTACACTGGAACAGAGACTGTAGCTGAGAGTTGGGTGAACTCCACACAGACTTTGGGACTCTTGGGTATCTTTCATGCAAGGGATTGTTCTTGGTTAATTGTAGTTTGTTTTCTTAGGATAAGGTTCATTTAGTTAGTAGTTAATAAAGTTCATTGTTATGTTTGTTTTTAGTAGTATTTTAATGTGTGAGTGTAGCTCTGAGCAAGCTTCGCCGTGAGTCCTGCACAGACTGGATCCTGGGTCTCCAGCTGCTTTCCCCATAGGGGTTGGGATTGATTTCTGTGGGGCACTGGAGAAGGGCAATTTAATTAATTTTAGCCCACCTGAAGGTTACACGTCTACACTTAAAATTAAAGTCAACTTTGGGGGGAACTTACAAAGTCAACCTGGAGCATGCACACTGGAGACCTAGGTCGACTTCAAGGGGCTAGGGGGACCTAGGGTAGGTACATAGGGGCAGAGGGGGCATCCCTTGCACACTGCCAGGGGGCTCAGCCTTTGCCCCATTGTACCTAGGTACAATGGGGCAAAGGGGGTCAGGGACCCTGGCAGGGCATAGAGGCAGGGTGGGCAGGGCTCTGCCCTGCCCTGTGGGGGGGCATGCCAGGCCCCCCCGTTACCCCCCCCGGCAGGGAGTTGACTTAAGCATTAAGTCGAATTAAAATGAGGTGTTATAAAGTCGACTTATTTTTTATTAAGTCCTTTATTTTCCTTAAGTCGACTTAAGCACGCTGCTTAAGGGTAAATTAAGTCGACTTAAGCAAGCTTAAATCGACTTAATTTACAAGTGTAGACACAGCCATGTAGTTTAACCTCTGCCAAGATACAGGATTTGTTCTGTCTAACCATCCAAGACAAATGGCTATCCAGTCGCCTTTTGAAAACCACCAGTGAAGGATCTTCCTCAACCTTCCAAGGCAGTCTGTTCCATTGTCCTACTGTTCTTACAGTTAGCAAGTTTCTCCTGAGATTTAATCTAAATCTGTTATACTGAAGTTTCTGTTTGCAAACTGTGGCCATTTCCTTTTGTCCTGCCCTCTGCTGCAAAACAGAACAACTTTCCTACATCTTTTTTAATGGCAGCCTTTCAAGCTATCATGTTTCCCCTTAATCTCCTCTTTTCCAAACTAAAAATACCCAGTTCCTTCAGCTGTTGCTTATATGGTTTGCATTCCATCCCTTTGATCATTTTTGTCACTTGTCTCTGGATTCTTTCCAGTTTCTCTGTATCCTTTCTCTACCTTAGCGACCAAATTTGGACACAGAACTTCAGCTGAGGCCCCAACAAACACTGAGTAGAGAGGTGCTATTATCTCCTGTGACTTGCATGCTGTTTCTTTGTTAACTGAACCCAAAATTGCATTTGCTTTTTTTTTTTTTTTTTTTTTTTTGCAATACCATCACATCCCTGACTCATGTTGAGGTTATTATTCTCCAGGTTGTTCTCAGCCACTTATCCCCCATTTGGTATTTGTGGATTTGGTTTTTCGTTCCCTAAGTGTAGCACCTTACCTTTTTCTTTGTTGAGTTTCATTAAGTTATCTGTAGTGCAATTCTCCGATTTATCAAGATCCCTCTGAATTTTAGCTGTATCCTCCAAAGTGTTGGCAACACCCCCTAGCTCTGTGTCATCAGTAGATTTGATCAGTATGTTCTCTATTCCTACATCAAGGTCATTAATAAAGATGTTAAACAAAATCATATTCAGAACAGGTACCCGTGTAGCCTTGCTTGAGACCTCCAATTTGACATCATTCCACTAACAGTTATTTTTTGTCTGTGGTTGTTTAACCAATTATGTATCCACTGAAAGGTAATTCCCTCAAGCCCACATTTCTCCAGCTTATTTATCAGAGTGCCATCTGGGACCATGTCGTGGTAGATTTTCAATGACTGGCAATATTTAAATCAAGCTTGGAGTTTTTCGAAAAGATACACTCCAGTTTAAAGAGGAATTATTTCTATAACCTATGGTATACAAGAAGTCGGACTAGATAATCACGTTGGTTTGCTTCTGGCCTAGGAATCTATAAACATGTTAGTCATTTTAAAAATAAATTAATAAATGACTAGAACTGCCAAGGAGAGGAAAGAAAGTGCATAATTGGCATCAACTATATTATCAGAACACACTTCACTGAAGATATAGTTTTAGAAAGCCATTCAAGTTTTAATTCAATCTGCTTTAAGAAGGGATGAGAGATGCCCCAGCCAGATCCCTGCCTGTTTTTTGTGATTATTCAAGTGGAAATTAAAAGGTCTCATAACATTTTTTGAAAAGAGTGGGTGGGGGGTACAACAGATTTCCTGGCACACATTCCATCTCACAGTAAAAGAGGTTGTGATGTCTAAAGCTGTGTGTGAGTTACTGCTTGAGTGCACAATGCTACTGTGTATGCCAAAATAGCCACTACACAACACTGGCATCTGACTTATTGTTGCAAAGTCCTTTGGGATATCTTCACTAGGAAAAGCACTACCTAAACCCTGCTATCATTTATTAAAAATTACATTTATAGAGACACAACTTCATGTTTCTAAGCTTTCAGAAATGGAATGTGAAGGATTGGAAAAAATGGGAAATAAAGTCTGATACGGTGTGTTTACACTGGCTACTTAGGTCGACTTAAGGAGGCTTAAGTCGACCTAAACAAAGCCACATCCACACTCGGTTTTTATTAAGTTGACTTAACAATTTTAAGGAATGCTTAAGTCGATTTAATAACACTTCATTTTAGGTTGACTTAAGCCTTAAGTTGACTCCTTAAGTCGAGTTAAAGCCAGTGTGGATGGAGATTAGCACCCAAATCAACCTTATTAAGTCAACTTAAAGAGTTAAGTCGACTTAATAAGGTCGACAAGGGGCTATGTCTACACTAGAAAAGTTAAGTCGACTTTGTTAAGTCAACTTAATAAGGTCAACTTTAAGTTGACTTAAAGTCGACTTAACAAAGTCGACTTAACTTTTCTAGTGTAGACATAGTCATACAGTGTAAAACTGGCAGATAGAGATATTTCTGAGTAACTAAGGATTAGAGACCAAGGAGCAATACACACAATTAAATGATACCGGTATTGTTCATGTCCAGTAAAACACAGCTCTTCACTTGAATTTATGTTAGAAGGTAATAAGGCTTCAGTAGAGAAATAAGGCTTCAATAGAGAAAAAACACACAGCTTTAATTCTATTTTTGTCCTCCATTAACCATTTGCCCAGACCTGTGAAATAATTCTTTTATATCTGATGAATTAGGCTACTTTTATTTGTTTCCTTGAATCTATTTTACCTTTGTTGACTCATAAAATCTTCCTTTACATTTTTGTATGATTGAAATCTGTCGTAAATTTATCAGACTGGGGACAAATACTTTAAGGCATCACAACACTACTCAAGGAGTGGGACATGACAGAATTTCAGTACCCTGGAGCTCATGGAAACTACTATAATGGATTAGACCAGTGCTCAGCCTAGTCCAGTATCCCAAGGATTATCATATAGTTTTGCATTCTATCCAGCTACTGTACCCGTATTTGCTACTCTGACACTGAAAGAACTTTCAGCACAAGAAGACTGGTGTAACCGTTCTATTCAAGCAGAGTGAATATTTTGCAATGAATACATTTATTTTGTAAATTATACTCTTTTTTCTGTTTGCAAACTGTCTGTGAATGGATCTCAACATGGTTTAATTTACAGATTTAGAGTTGTTCCTGATTTTCTGTTGCAAATAATTATTTGCCTGGTGATCATTCACAAACAAACAACTCATTATGAATATTAGCATTTCACAATCTGTGCTGAACTACAGTACTGAGACAAGTCATGGTGTCTAAAATTTGTAGCCAAATATTTGACTATCCTTGTGGCTCATTTATAAAAATGTTCAAGAGCCCCAATAACCAAACTTAGCCAAATTTATTGTCTAAAGACAAACCACTACAATATGAAAAGGAGACTTACATACTTTTCTTCCAGGAAGCAAGTTCTCGCACTGTGTTCACCTTAAAGCAGAGGTCAACAACCTTTGCCAATCCCTTCAACTCCTGGCAGGTGCTGGGGGCAGGGCCATCAGGTAACAGGCATTGCCACGTGCATGTGACTCTTGTGGTCCCAGAGCCTGCTGGGGGTAGGGCCAGCAGGGGAGATCAGCCGTGGCACGCTCACAGCTATGCTGAATGGTGCCGCAGGACCAAGAGGCCTGCGTGCCTGCACAGCACGCATACCAGGGGTTGCTGACCCCTGCCTTAGAGTGAAGGTGTGGCTGAAAACTATGAGTACCATTTAGTAGTATTTTTAGAATGTTTTTGCAAGTTAGAAAAGTCTTTATATGTCACTACAATCCAACCCACCAGTTTGTACTAGTTCCTTCAGTTGCTGTTCTGTATCTCCCCTACCTTTATTTTGGACACTAGCATTCCAGGGGGAAGACTGAGAGTGTATGAGAAGCCTGGGTAGATAGATTGGGACTGACGGTATGTCTACACTGCAAATAAAAATCCATAGCTGGCCAATGCCAGCTGACTCAGGCACACAAGCATTGTGCTGCAGGGCTGTTTCATTGCATTGTATATTTCTGGGCTCCCACCTGGCAGGGTCCAACTGCAGCCCAAACCAAGCAACCTATACTGCAGTGGAAACAACCCCTTAGCCCAAGAATCATGAGCCCAAGTCAGTTGGCATGGCCAGCTGTGGGTGTCTAATTGCAGTGTAGACATACCCTGAGAGTCAGTGGGGAGAGAAAGCATGGGTGAGTGGGGAGAGCAACTGGCATGCTAGTTACACTGACCTACAGTTGCATCTGGTGAAGTGGGTTGCAGCCCACGAAAGCTTATGCTTGAAGAAATTTGTTAGTCTTTAAGTGCCACAGGACTCTCATTGTTTTTGCTGTACACAGACTAACATGGCTATCCCTCTGGAACTAAATCACTATGAAATTCAGCTTAATAAAACCACCCCTGCAAATGGTGTAGCACTGAAGTTGTATTCTAGAAGTTGAATTACCATCAGTGTAGGCAGAGCGCAATGTAAGTTGATCTCCGGGAACTATCCTGTAAGTCTCTGTTTTGACCACTCTGTACATTCATGCTCTGCTATACCATGGCCAGGTAAGCAGAATATAGCTCCTCCCCTCAAGCCCCAGGAAATTTCAGCATGGAGAGAGCTTGGCATCCAAACAGCTCATGGCAACCACACACCCCAAACATGCCCAGCATGTAGTTGACCTAAAGTCTTGACTCTTATTGGACTGTGGGGTGAGGAGTACAATCTTGCACAGCTCCAAGCCAGCAAAAGAAATCAGAATACCTATGAGAAGATATCACGTGGTATGGTTGAAAAGCGCCACAACAGGGATGCTCAACAGTGCTGCATTAAAATCAAGGAGCTTAGGCAAGCATACCAGTGAACTAGGGAGGTGAGCAGTCGTTCTGGCTCCTCACGAAGAAGTGCTGCTTTTATGAGGAGCTGCATGTAATTCTCGGCAGTGACATCACCACTGTGCCATCCCACAACATCGATACCTCTGAGGAATGAGGAGGAATCTGTGGATGAGGAAGAGTATGAGGAGAACAGGGGACAGGAGAGTAACCATTCTCACAGACAGCCAGACCTGTTCATCACGGCAGAGCAGTTTAGTCAGTCACAGGACGGTGTCAGTGACTGAGATGCTGGGAAGGCACATCTGGTGAATGCATTTATCAAATTTCATTGCTGTTGTTATGTCCCCAGTTCTGTTTCTACTTTTTGTGGAAAAAAAGGACTTTGTGCTTGGAGGCTTTCCTGGGTGTGGGTAAATTTCTGCATAGGGTCATTACAGGAGCAGACTGTTGATGTGCTAAGGAAAGCTACAAGAAACCTCTATGGATATCTCTAGGAAACTTTCATGAAGGTACTATGCAATGCTTTGCAGAATGTTTCTGGGGAGGGCAACCTTATTTCTCCCTGCCCGAGAGGAGACTTTACCATGACACACTGCTATTAAAGGAGTAGGCATCATTGTGGAACATATACCCTGATGCTTGCAGCAAATCTTCCCTTTCCATATATATTACCCTCAGGAGAATGATGTCGTACATGGTCACTTAGGGAAGATGGCACAATTTTACAGTAACCGACTGTGACTTGCTGAACCCCGCCCCCTACACGCCTGTAATATGACCTGTACATCTTTCCTATTCCCCTTTGCAATGTAATCGTATGGTTTAATGCAAAGTATGCCGCACAAAGTATTTTTTGGAACACTCAGCACATTCTCTGCATTATTATTATGGTATCATGTTTCCTGCAGCATCATACATGTGTACAAAAAGGAAACATGTCCTCAAGTGTTTTTCGTATGGCTCAAGGAGGAGGGGGCGGACAGACAAAGCTGTGTTTCCGCACGTACCCAGAGAAGGCGTGTATAACAAAGACAATGCAAATTAAGCTCTCTGACTCAGGAGGGAAAGATCATGATACAAAGAATAACCTGACCTCGGGAAGGAGAGCATGTTTGAAGAAAGGAAGAAAAGTCACACTTTAAACTGTTTGGGGGTTTTCTGCTTTGGTCTCCATCTTGTAAGCAACCACTAAGAACTAGGCTCAGCAGATACTAGCCGAAAACCATCATAGCTGAATTTGAGAGGTAAGCTGAGCATGATTGTAGTGGTGATTTTTGGTTAGATTGCAAATTATCTTTTATTTGATTGCGGTAAGCTCCTTGACTGATTGATTAATCAATTGTGCATTGATTTTCTATATACTCACTTAAAATCATGCTTTAAATCAATAAATTAATGTTTGTTTTATCTAAATCGGTATGGATTTTGGAAAGAGAGTGAAAGTATAGACACCTGACTTGGAGCAAAAGTGATATCAGTTTCTTTGTAAAACTGACAGATTGGGGTAAATGAGCCTGCAGTGATCAGGGAAGGATTGTGATCTGTTCAGGACAGAAGTTCCTGGTGTGGCATCTGGAGTCTGGGGTGCTCACTGGGGGACTGTCCCATGAGTGACTAGTGAGCACACTTCCACTGCCTGGGACCGATTACATGCATGGGACTGATGTGAGCTGACCCAGGAGTGGGGGTTCATTTAGCAAAGTACTTGCTGCACTCCACACCAGTGGAGGCAAGAAGAAAGAGGCAATGGCCCATTAAGAATTGAAATCTGGCATACCTTTTTCATTCTTCCTCCACACCAAAAAGGTCACAAATAAAACTGAAGTGTTTTATTAAAAAAAACCCTGTCTTTCTTCATTCGTGGCCTGGGTGCTCTCAGCATGGGAAAAAGGGGAGGGTGAGAGGATGGTGCGTGGTTTGAGGATGGGAATTAAGCACACAGCACTGAGAGGCACATTCATTATTGCTACTCATTGCAAAAATGGATTTTCTTATCTGTAGCACTCTATGGTTCATTTGGACCATAACATTGGCACCTGGTTGCTCATAATTTGCAGCCATCCTATTAGCCTCCATGACCTGGGGAACTTTTCATTAATCACACAGATTATGGAGCACACAGCAAGCACAGATAACTGTTGGTATTTCTTTTTGCTGAGGTCAAGCCTAGAGAGTAGACTCCTCCACCTTCCTTTTAAATGCCCAAATGCACATTCCACCTGCATTCTACACTTGCTGAGCCTATTATTGAAACACGCCTTATTGCTGTTCAGTTGCCCAGTGTAGGGCTTTATTAGCCAGGGGAGCAAGAGGTAGGCAGGATTCCCCAGGATCACTACTGGCATTTCAATATCCCCATTATTTATTTTTGGTCCGGGAAGAATGTGCCTGCATGCAGTTTTTTGGACAGATAGGAGTTTCTAAAGATACATGTCATGCACTTTTACAGACTGCCCCACACTGATATCAGTGAAATGTCCCTTGTGATCAGCAAAGGCCTGCAAGACCACTGAGAAGTACCCCTTGTGGTTTATGTACTCTGTGGCAAAGTGGTCGGGAACTAAAATTAGGGATATGCATCCCATTTATGGCCCCTCCCCACAAAGTTTGGGAATCCCAGTCTGCAAAACCATCCACAATGTCCTGTGCATTTCTCAAAGTCACTACACTTCACAGTAGAAGTCTATTAATGGCCCTGCACACTTTCATCACAGCAGCTTGTACAATGGATTTCCCTACTTGAAACAGATTCCCAACTGACCTGTATCAGTCTGATGTTGCTTGCTTCCACAGAGCAATGACCACTCAGTTCTCCACTGTCAGAGCTGGTCTCAGGTATCCATGTGCTTCAGTGCTGGGGACAGCTCTTGGCAAAGTTCAAGGAAAGTGGCCTTCCGCACGTGAAAATTCTGTAGTCACTGCTCATCATCCCACATGGTCATCATGATGCAGTTCCACCAGTCTGTGCTTGTTTCACAGGTCCAGAACCAGCACTCCACAGACTGAAGATGATGTGTCACACCAGGGAAGTGGAATTGGCTCACTCTATGACTTGTAGCAGGTCAGCCTCTGTAACATTGCAATTTTCCACACAGCGGCTCCTGTTTCACCGTTGAAAATACTGCAGGATAAGGTGTGAGGTATCTGTAGCACTCACAATGATAGTATAGAGCTGAGCAGGATCCAAGCCTAACCAGCAGTGATGTGCATGCAGTAGAGAAAAAAAAGAATGAAAACTCTATCCTGGGTTTGTGACAAGGGAGGGGAAGGGGGTACATTACATCTTGGGAAGAGGACAACCTTCGGAGAAGCCTCAGCTCTAGTTGTACTGTGGGATAGCTACTCACCGTGTTCTACTTAGAATATCGATCCAACAGTGACTAGAGGAGATGCAAGACCCTGTTCAAAGAGTGTGGTATGTTCACACTCCTGTGACTTCCAGAATTCAGCACGTGAAAGGAGATTTAAAATAGATTGACTTCCCTCTGCAGTGTAGATATGGCCTACTTCTAGTATGAATTGCTCTGTTAACTCATGGGGCAGAGGTGGGTGCAGTGGATGTAAAAGATCCAGTACTGCTGATGACCCATCTGGAGGTTGATAAAACATCAAATGATGACATTTCTCTTTTTTTCAGTTTACTTTTTTAAGTTTTAGGAAATGACATATAAAAAAACCCCCCTGCATTAAAAACATTATTAAGGTAACCAAATTCCAGCACTCTGAAGGTAGGAATTATGGCAGTGGTTCCCAACCTTTTCAGTAATACAGCACACTTCAATGGAACAAAAATGTCTGTGGCACACCCATTTTTTTCAGCTGAATCGATTGCTCCTAAACCTCACAATTACTTACATTTGCTATGGTTACAGTCTTACTAGAGAGGTTTGCAACATAGTGCACACAACAAGCTAAAGAAGGATCAAATGCATTAACGTTTCAAATCCACTGGAAAAAAGGTGTCATCTCAGTTTTGCCCTTTGTCCACACTGCATTTAGAATGTTCATGTTTTAGAATCGAAAGATCGATACAGCCCTTTTAATTTGGCAATTGATTTTCATGAGTTTTATGAGTTGTAATATTGGTTGGATAGAATATTGTTTAAGCACACTGGTTGAAAACCACTGTGTCATGGTACAATCAGTGTACATAGTGAACAATGCTGAGGGGTGGATTAACGCACGGGCCAATGTGGCCCATGCCCAGGGCCTCACCACAATGTGGCGGCCCTTCGCCCTGCCAGTACAGGGGGAACTCGGGGGAGCAGGATCGGCTGATCCAGAGGCCGGCTCTGTGCTCCCTCCCTCCCTCCTTACCCTTGGGCCAGCTAGTCCACTCAGAGGGGCAAGGTGGGTCAGCCCAGAGGCTGATCTCTGAGTTCCTTCCCTGCCCCTCAGCTGGTTGCTCCGCCCCCGCGGGTGTGGGTGGGACTGCTGTGGCCTGGCTGGTCAGCCCCTGGAGATGGTGGCATGGGGCTGACTGGAGTGTGCAGTATGGCCTCCAGCACGGCCTTCGGGCAACACCAGAAGATGCACTGCACACCCCAGTTGGTCCCACCACCGCTGGGGGCTGACCAGCCAGGCCGCAGCCGGCCTCTGGTCCCAGTGCCACCTCGCCAGAGCTGGCCTGCCCCCACAGAGCTAGCGCCCAAGGGCAGGGGGGCCAGGTCAGCTCCCCCAGGTGGTGGGGGGCCACTGGTGGGGGAGGCCCAGGGGCCCGGCAGCCCCTGATCCACCTCTGACAATGCTCCCTTAATGAGAAGCTATTCAGTATTTTGTTTTATCCTTGTTGGTCAATATATGTATATGCCAGTATCTGCTAACACATTTGTTGTCCAGGCAAATAACCTGTTTGTTACCAGCATTGGAAGGAAGTCAAAGTTAAGTAAAAAGTATTATTTTATTAGAACTATGTCTAATAGATGGTACATATGAATGAAAATTATCAATGCACAAAGCAATCAAGGGTCTATAGTAACGCTAAAGCAAATGATCAATGCAGACATATCAATTTGGTGAAAGAAATCACATGGATTTCCAATACCACTCTGCATTTGTCTCCTTTTCTTTTGCTGTGGAGGTTTAAGACCCTTCCTGTGTGGAAGAATTATAGTTGGAATAGAAGTTTATATTGCACATGGTACTTCCTCTTTAATCAGTTATTTTAAAAATATTTTATCTACTTTATTGTAAATACTTGAGTAATATTAAAGAGGAGGCCCTATTTCTATGAGCATTCACTGGAGCATCCAAACAACGAGGGCTTATAGAAGACGCAAATATCACCTCTTTGTCCTTGTATTGGTCCTCTGAGAGATGATCTGAGTTTATAAATGGCAATCTGGACATTTATTCAAATCATGCTAAGGCACTGATACAGGCCTGTTGTATTTCTTAGTCTGTCTGTTAGCTGAGCAGTAGTCTCCAATTTAATTACTGAACATTCCTAGCACTATCTGTTACCTTATTAAATTCATCAGATGCTCTCTTGTCAAAGCATAGCTGGCTTTCTATAGCAATGGAGAGTTATTTAACTTAATCTAAGCCATTTTACAATGCTTATCTCATTCAATCTTGCCAATAGAGGATTTGTGAAATTGACCTGGCATATTAAAAAGACTTCTTCTTTCTTTGGAGCAGATTTCTTGAGTAATGTTGCATTCTTTGGGAGACAACAAAATTCTCTAAAGGCTCCTTAAGCAATTAGATCTTAAAGAGCGGTTTGAAGATGACTGGTGAGGGTAGCATTGTTCCTCTCAATGTGAATGATGACCCACTTGTTAGGCACTGAATTCTATGAATTTGAGAACAGTTTACTGTAATAAATAAACACAGGCTATACTCTTAGCTGGAGTAACTTGGCATAGTTTTGTTTATGTCAGTGGAACTACACCATTTTATATCACATGAGGATCTGGTCTCAGAATGTTTTTCTTTGGAGCTCGTAACTATATTATCTGGCCACCTCACAGACATTAATTGATTGAACTTTGTGACACCTGGTGAAGTGGGAAGGTATTCAAATTATTTTACAGCTGAAGAACTGATTTTCAAAGTTACTTAATGAAATTAATAGGCAGTAGGTTTAAAATGAACAAAAGTAAGTATTTATTCACACAATGCACAGTCAACCTATGGAACTCTTTGCCAGAGGATGCTGTGACGGTCAAGACTATAACAGAGTTCAAAGAAGAACTAGGTAAGTTCATGGAGGATAGGTCCATTAATGACTTTTAGCCAGGATGGACAGGGTTGCAAAAACCATGCTCTGAAGTGTCTCTAGTCTATGTTTGCTGCAAGTGGGGGATGGACAACACAGAATAATCATATGATTACCTGTTCTATTTATCCCCTAAACACCTATCATTGACCACTGGCGAAAGACATGATACTGGGCTAGATGGACCATTGGTCTGACACAGTATGTCCATTCTTATGTTCTTAGGAGCCTACAGGTGAAAATTAGTGACTAAAGGGATTTTCAAAAGCATCTAGGCATCTTAGAATGGCACCTAACTTGTTTGGGCACTTTTGAAAATCACATTAAGCACCTATCTGTATCTTCAGTCATCTAAATACCTATAAATATCTGGTTCAAAGAGATTAAAAGACTTGCAGAACATCGTACTAAAGTCTATGGCAGAAAACTCAAGTCAGATTTTTAAAGATACTTAGGTACCTAAAAATGCAGGTAGCTGCCTAGTGGGATTTTCAAAAGTGCCTGATTCCCAGTGTAGTGTAAACAGCCTTTCCCAAATGGCCCCTCTTGACTCCCTTGCACTGCCTTAATCACAAGATCTTATTAGGAAGTATGTAACTAGCTAACATATAACACTATTTATGGTACAAAACATAAAAAGCTATTGATTACAAAATTTATTCAGGCTCAGGGATTTGTGCCTGATGACAGAGAGACATATAGTGGTCTTTTTTTGAAGGATGTACAATGATTGATGGCCTGTTAAGTTTTGTCATTAGTGAATACACTATTGTATTGCACTAAAGCACTTAAAAGGCTGTTCAATGCAAATAGTTCAGACAACTGATTTGTACACAAGTTGTTAAATCTCAAGACTTTATTCCTGAAACTCCGACAATTATATAAGAATTCTACATTTTTGATGTTGCTTTATTATTTATTTATGTATGTGATTTATTAATTATTGTTGTTATTTTATTATTTATTTTAATTTTATTAATATAGCACCTAATCTAGAAGCAGGACCCCATTGTGCTTGGCACTTTAGGGGGATGAGTTGTTAAAATTGTGTTCACAGGTAAGATTACCCAGAGATAACGCACAGAATGAGAAAAGAAGGGTATCAAGGACAGAGCCTTGTGGAACCCGCACAGAAAGTTGGAGGGCCGCTGCAGAGGATAGACATGGAAGCACAAGGTGTATAAGATTTCAAGAAAGAGAACACTGTTGATTGCACTGAAGGCAGCTGACGGATCAAGGAGGATAAAGATTGAATACTGGTGTATATATTTTTATGAGAGAGGGGACTGACGGGTGATGCTGCAGGAGACCCGATGTTAGTCAGAGATGGGGAACTCAACAACAAAGGAGTGATGAGAGAGAGTGCTTGGTCAAAACCAATTCAAGTGAATGAGTGTTTCGGTGAGTGGGAAAATTAATGCAGGGCTGCAGGTTTAGCTAAAGGATTGAATGGGGTCATCAACATGGAAGCTAATGTCACTAAGAATGAGTATTGGAGACTGTGAGGAGAGGCAGACAGCAAGAGAGCTGGGAGTAAAAATCAGAGAGGAAGTCTGATGGAGAGGAGTTGGATGGAAGATGACAGCAACATGGAAGGTAAGAGGAGAGAAGAGTCAGATTCAGTGCAGCTCAAAAAATGAGAAAGGGTAGGAAAAAGGAGAAGGGGAGGGCTAGAATAGGCAGGATTGGGAGAGAAGCCCAATACGCTCACTGTTGGCTGATCCAGGTTGGAGGGTGTTAGAGAAAGAGAGGCCACGATTAGAGAAGGTAGCAGCAGCAGAGGAAGGGACTAGGTCTCTGAGAGCGAAGTAAAATAAAATGTCACTGCTATAGTAACTTCTTTTGATAGTTTTTGAATAATACCTACATTGATTATCCTATTTTGTGCAGAAGAATCTTATAACAAAATGTAGAGGTGGGTTCTCAGACTATGAACTCTGACAGGGAAGGCACTGTGCTTTGTATGTATTTGTATGGTCTTTAATTCATTGGGACACTTAGCCTGACTGGGGCCTGTGGATGCAACTGCAATGTTATGTAATAAGGCATTTGGTCTCTGTAATAAGTTAATTTAGTTTTTCTCGATGACAGATAGAAAAAATAATCAACTGTGATTCTTTGTGACAGGTTTTGAGTTGGATAAAAATAATTTCTGGGAATAATTTAAAAAGAAAGAAATCAGATTCAAGGCTCTGAGTTACTACAGAGAATTATTTCTCAGGTGTCTGACTAGTGGGTCTTGCCGACATGTTCAAAGTTCAACTGATCACCATATTTGGTGTCAGGAAGGAATTTTCCCCCAAGTCATTGGCACAGACCTTGGAGGTATTTTTTTTTCTTCCTCTGTAGCATGGGTCACTTTCTGGTTAGAATGAGAGTAAATGGTGGATTCTCTGTAATTTCAAGTCTTTAAATGACAATTTGAGGACTTCAGTAACTCAGTCAGAGGTTATGGCCCTATTATAGGAGGATGTGGATGAGGTTGTGTGGCCTATGATGTGTAGGAGCTTGGACTAGATGATCACAATGGTCCTTTCTTGATTCAAAGTCTATGAGTCTATAATGAAGATGACAGATCACTAATACAGAGGGATCTGGATTGCTTGGTAAACTGGGTTCTTCACGGTAGCAATCAAAGGTGTAACATGATCTAATGGCTGGACATTTAAGCTAAAATAAAGCATAGATTTTTAAAACTGAAAGTAATTGCCCACTGGATCAGTTTATCAAGACTTGTGGATTCTCCATGATTGGCAATTTTTTAATCAAGACTGGATATTTTCCTAAAAGAGATGCTCTAGGAATTGTTTTGGGGAACTTCTGTGACTTGTTATTTAAGAGGTCAGACTAGATGATCACAATGGTCCCTTCTGGCTGTGTAATCTATGAGTCTAGGAGTAAAGAGGTGATTTGAATGCTGTAAACACCACTGGTGAGATTGATATTAGAATTCTGCATGCAGTTCTCGTGCCTGCATTTTAAAAAGGATGTTGAAGAATCAGAGAAGGTGTGGGAAAGAGCCACAAAAATGATGAGAGAGCTGGACAAAGTGCCTTACAGTGTTAAAGAGTTAAAGAGTTCAGTCTGTTCAGTTTATCAAAAACAAGATTGAGAGTAAATTGATTGAAGTGTATAAATACCTGCATGGGAAAAAAATACTGAGTACTAAAGGACTCTTTAATTTAGTGGAGAAAGTCATAACAAGAACCAGTGCTGGAAGTTGAAGCCAGACAAACTCAATTTAGAAATAAGGTGCACATTTTTAACTGTAAGGGTGAATAACCACTAGAAAAACTAAAAAAGGGAAGTTATAGATTCTCTGTCTCTTGATGTCTTCAGATCGAGACTTGGTATTTTTTACCAAAGCCAGTTTATTGGATGCACTATTTGGGTAACGGGGTGAAATTTAATGGCCTGTGTTATACAAGAGGTCAAACTGTCTGATCTAATTGTCCTGTCTAGCTTAAACTCTATGGGTGCGTCTACACTTAGAAATTAAGTCGACTTAATTTAATCCACGTCTACACTACACTTTCCTTAAGTCAATTTAAGCAAGCTGCTTAAGTCGACTTAAGGAAAATAAAGTCGATTAATGAAAATTAAGTTGACTTTATTAAACCTCCTTAATTCGACTTTAGGCTTAAGTCGACTTCCTAAAGTGGACTTAAGCAAGTGTAGACCTGGAGTAGCCCTAAGTCGACTTAAACTCCCCCACTGCCCTCCCTGCCGGGGGGGGGAGGGGACACAGGGGAAGCCCTGCCCTGCCAGGGTCCCTGTCCCCCTTTGCCCCATTGTACCCAGGTACAACCCTGGCACTGGGCAAGGAGTGCCCCCCCACCACCGTGGTCTTGTCCAAGGTCCCTCTAGCCCCTACAAGTCGACCTAGGCGTCCAGTGTGGATGCTCTAGGTCGACTTTGTAAGTTCCCCCCTAAATTGATTTAAATTTAAGTGTTGACATGCTAAGTCGACTTAACTAAGTTGACTTTAAGTCGACTTAGCTAAATTCGACTTAAATTTACAAGTGTAGACATAGCCTATGAGTCTAAGAGCATTTTCATAATTATGTTGACACACATGAAGATCTTTGTTTAGTTGTAACTGAAGTAGTTCAAATACAGTGCTTATCAGCACAATTACTACAGGTCAGGGTTAAGGTGATTTTAACATCCACAGTAATTACAAGTTAAATTTATTAGCTCCAGGGAGGACTTTCAGGCTCTTCATCACCTCATTCAAAAATCCTTTCACTTCCAATGTGCTGCCATCTACAATATATACACTTCGTTTCTGATACTCACACTTGAACACACAGCCTTAAGATGACCTTAGACAGAATAAGCTACCTTGCTAACAGATTTCCTTTATAATTTACAATGGGTTGAAATATTAGATAGAGGTTTATTTAATGTGATTTTTCAGTAACTGGATGTATGTTTTGCTCTTGATTGTATGTTGGAGGTGAAAGGACAATTATTTTAGTGGTGAGGATTCTGAGAGTTTCTCTGTGCATTGTGATGGCTGGGTAACAAGGCATGTAATTTTTAGCTGATGAAGGTATTAAAAGAGGTTGGCCATCCTAGCTATGGGTGGATTGCAAAGATGGCCACTTGCTCTTCCATGGCCTCTTGGTGCTTGATGATTAGTGGTAGGGCTAGGAGTTGTAATTTGTCAATCTTGCTACCTTTTAGAAACATCAGGATTGGCTGGCTCATGGTAGAACCTCTTCCTGCTCCAGCCCAGACTGGTGCCACAAAATCTCACAGTTCATCCCCATTTGTTTTGGGTTTTGGGTCCCCTGAGTTGTCATTCTCCTTGTTCTGCTAGTACAATGGATTACCATGAATACTCATTGTTTTATTCATTGGTGTGTTCCAATACATCTGGACTTTGAAGCCAAGGGATTTGAAGTAGTTGGGTGGATTACATTGATCTGGGAATAATATCTTTACTAAATATGTGTTAGTTCTGCATTTTTCCAAATTTAGGGTTACTCCTCTGCGCAGAAAAACAAACAGAGTCCTGTGTCACTTTTAAAGACTAAGAGATTTATTTATCGCATGAGCTTTCATGGGACAAAATCCCACTTTGTCAGACCCTTTGCCTTTGCAGCAGGAGTTAAGTTACCCCTGAGCAAGTGGGATTTCTCCAATGAAAGCTCATGCAATAAATAAAGGACTCATTGGCTATGTCTACACTTGGAAATTTAAGTCAACTTAGTGAGTCTACACTTAAATTTTAAGTCAACTTTGGGGGGAACTTACAAAGTCGACCTAGAGCATCCACACTGGATGCCTAGGTTGACTTCTAGGGGATAGGGGGACCTAGGATAGGTCCACGGGGCACCCCTTGCCCAGTGCCAAGGGGCTCAGCCTTTGCCCCATTGTACATAGGTACAATGGGGCAAAGGGGGACAGGGACTCTGACAGGGCATAGGGGCAGGGTGGGCAGGGCTCTGCCCTGCCCTTTGGGGGGGCATGCTAGGCTCCCCTTGTGCCCTCCCCCCAGAAGGGAGGGCATTGGTGCAGTCTTGGGGTAGCCCTATGTCGACTTAGCGCTACCCTACGTCTACACTGGCTTAAGTCGACTCTAGGGAGTCGACTTAAGCCCTAAGTCGAACTAAATATAGGTTTAATAAAGTCGACTTAATTTTCATTAAGTCAACTTTATTTTCCTTAAGTTGACCTAAGCAAGTTGCTTAAGTCGACTTAAGGAAACTGTAGTGTAGACGCAGGGTAAATTAAGTCAAGTTAAGCAAGCTTAAGTCGACTTAATTTACAAGTGTAGACGCAGCCATTGTCTGTAGTCTTAAAATATTTCTCAGTCAGTAGCCTCCACTGAGAATGAGGCAGGTCATGAAGAGTTTCATTATTAAGGTAACTAAGTAAAGTTAGGCTGTTTGGGACTTGAGCGCTGAAAGGGAAGGAAGGCTCACGATTGCTCAGGTACCTATCATCATCATCTTTTTCACTGCTTTTAGTTCAGGTTGCCTTTAGAGAGTACCATGAGTTTATCTTATAAATAAAAAAGCTTTGGTCATCTGGGAAAAAAATCAAAACCCTTTAGGTTTCCCCATCTCACTGATCCATTCCTTTATACCTCAGACCCTAACAACAAGTGGTGAGGAGAAGCAGGATCTTAGGTAATGCATCCTGTCTATTGAAGCTTGATAGTACACCATCTGCCATGTGTCTCACCAGAGGAGAGCCCTGGTCTGAGGAAGCTTATCAGGTCTTTTGGAAGGTGACTTCTGCTATTGAAGCTTATGATGTCCAAAGGAGGTGGGGGATATAAAATGTAGGGAAATACAGGGAGTGATGGGGAGCCAATGACAGTTACAGTGAAGAACTAGCTGTGGTCTTGCAAGAGGAACCAGGTGGAAGAGAACTATGAGACAGGATGCACAGAGCTAGACAGTGGAGTCAGCATTGGAAAATGAAAGTAGTCCATGAGGAGTCAATTGCTCCCTTGGCCTCTGTGCTGAAACATTTATTTGTTATTATAAATAAACTAAATAACTTGGGATACATTTTATTTTTGGCCTTGGATTTGCCTCCATGTGGCTTCTTTTATGCTGAAACAATGTGAGAAGATGGAAATGTGTTAACTTTCAGGTTTACCCTACTGGGACCTGAAAATATCATAATATCTAGGAATTTTTTTAAAGTGTTTTGGACGGTGGTAGAATTCTGAAAATACTGCTG
Source organism: Pelusios castaneus (assembly GCA_007922175.1). Classification (NCBI taxonomy): domain Eukaryota; kingdom Metazoa; phylum Chordata; order Testudines; family Pelomedusidae; genus Pelusios; species Pelusios castaneus. The sequence continues at coordinate 3,598,699 of ML685883.1, forward strand.
CAAGGCATGTGAAAAATGCCTAGAAAATTAAATTAATCCTCCTTATGCAAATTGTTCATGGTGGAAAATGTTGCCTGTGCATTTCACCGTTTATTTTAAGAATTCAAACTTCATTTCAAGTATATAACCTAACTGATACCTTAACTATGGTTATGCTGCCATAGTTCCATTATTAATATAACTTAAATCTGCAATAAATGCTTTTTAAAAAATTAAAATACTGGTTTCAAATTGTACACCTTCAGAGCATTTAAAAATTACATAATTGCATTTGATTGATTGATTTCTGAATCGCACATTAAATTCATAGTTAAAGAATGAAAACCTACCTTCAATTTTAGTTGCTTTTTCATTTGAGATTGATGTGAAATGTTTGTAGGGATAAAGAATAAAGCTTTCAGGACTGAACAAAAATGTATAATAGTTAAAATTCTGTGCACCTTATTACACAATTCTTTGCCTAAAGCTCTTGCGTTAGGTGAATAGCTGCTAAATAAGACATGTATGAATATAAATGACAGCTCTCTTAGCACTGAACCCGTGTATTTCTATTTGGAAAAATCTTGTTCTTGAAAGGTTACAGAAGATGAAATTTTTACCATTACAAGTAAAGTAAGTTTCCTATGCATTTGGAATTTCAAATACCCTTACTGTGATATGAAATCATTGCTTTGTTTGATCTATATCTCAGTTGTGATCCTGAGTTTTAGTCATGTCTATATGACAAAAGTTTGAAACTGTATCACTTTCTTTCATTAACATCACCCATGAAGCTGTCAGGCCTCCTACCATTCATTGCCCACCTCTCAGAAATCTATTTCTGGCCATCTTTCTCATTGCATAATGTTTTTCATCCAATCTTCCATAGCAAAGTCTTAAGGAGTGTCAACTTTATTAACATAATTGCTGCTCTACTTTTGTCCTTGGTTTCTAAACAAATTTCTGCTCTTTCACAGTTCTGAAATTGTTCTTCTGCATTTTGTTAGGGATAATGCTCTCTTGCTTGACCCGGATTCCTCCAGTCGCATCCTCCTGGAATTCTGTGCTACATTTGATGCCATTAGACTTGACATCCATTTTGAGCACTCATTGTAGCCTTGCTTGATGCAGTCTTAGGTACCTTGTATCTTAGTTTAGTTTCCACTTACTGTAACTGATCATTTGTTTCTGTGACTGAAATGGACACCGGTTTACCCCTAGACCTTCTAGTCAGTTGCTGATGATTCCGTGATAAATTGATATCTTACCTTTTAAAAAATTTCTCTATAGATAGCCAATATAAATACCTATTTTAGGTATCTATATGTTGATTAAGGAATCTAAATCAAGACACAAATCCAATTTTTGCAGGCACTATTAATGCAAATGTAGGAAAGGGTTCATGTGCCAAATTCAGTACTACTTTACACCTTACAAAACCCCATTGATTGCAATAGGTTGCATGAACTATATAGAAAGTCAATGCAGAATTTGACCTAGGGTGTGATGTTGACTTACTGAGCATGACAAAATGCAATAATAAAACATTTTGTCATATTTTTGTTATAATTAACATAGCCATAAACAAGCCAACCCTTCAAGTCACATGGGGCTTTTTTGATGGTTATTTTTTATAGAAATGCAGGCCAAGATATTAAGAGCAGCGTAGGAGACAAGTGTTGTTATTTATAATACAACAGAACAGGATCTGGAAGACCTCAGAATTCACATATTCAATTAAGAGTATATGTACCAAACATTCCACATGAATTTATTAAAGGGTTATTTACTCTATTATTAATGATCATACGGAGAAAGTTTTGCATGTTCTCCCTTCAGTTTTTCATTCCAAAGATATCCACTTGATCTGTTCAGTTCAACAAAGAGACCTCATTTGCACTGATATTTACAGCCTTGTACCCAGATATAAGGAAAACTACCAGAAGTAATGTAAAGTTACTTATAATAGTTATCTTTAGGTTTTCCTTTCATTCAGTAGCTGCTGCTTGCCATAATTCACCAATAAAAACAATCTTACTTAATATGATGAAAAATGTTTTTTCTTTTAAATATTGGTCTTGCACTGCCTTGCATCATGCTTCTTTCTCAGACACTCTCAAATGGTTATGATGGCCTCAATCATCGTTACTTAGGATGAGGCTCTGAATCCATCCTCAGGTCAGGGAGTAATTACTTACCTGGGTGATCCCATTGACTTTCACCAATGAGACTCAATATGCAAGCAACTACTTATCAGTGGGAGTAAGAAAGTCACAGTCCTCTGTTAATGTGATAGTAGATATAATAAATAATTCTAAATACAATGCAAAATGTTTCACGCAACCTAATGAGAGAGATTCCCGCTCAGTTGTGGATAGGTCTCACAGTCATGATTTTGTTCTCCTTTATGCTCATTTTACATTGTTGTAAATTTATCGTAGATTTACAGGCTCTGTGCTATGCCATGGTCTTTAAACAGTTCTTGGGAGAATCTCTCTAGAGCATCAGAACCCCAAGAGGTGACACTTGCCCACAAGGCAGGCTACATGCCTGCCTGGACTGAACCTTTGGCCTCCGGTATTTCCTGTTGGGCACTGGACTAAAACTCAGAAGACTCACTGACCTGCTGCATAACAGTGGGTAAGTTGTTTCCCATCGTTTTTCCATATTGTCTATTCAGATAGTAAGCTCTTCAGAACAGGGACCGTCTCTTATGTGGGTTCAGCACCCAGCAATGGACTGAGAGTCCCATTTGGTGCCTTTATGTATCAACATAATATAGCTAATTTTCAGTTTAATCTTGATTTATACCAGTTTAAATGGGATCAGAATCAATTTCCTTTTATTAAAATTAACTTATCTGAATTGATTTAGCTCCCAAAGGATACAATCATGTTTAGGGGGCCGATTGTGCTAGGTGATGTGCAGGCACATAGGAAGGCATATCCCTGTCCCTCAGGAACTTAAGTGTGGGTCTACAGCAGATGTGGGTCTTGAGGAAGATTTTGTGGCAGAGCTTGCTTTTGTGGAGAAAAGTGGAATGTTTCTTGCAGAGTTTGTTATTGCAATAGTTAACTTAAGATCTCCAGTTAACATAATGATCTCCAGGACAGGTAGATTTTTTGCAATTAATGATGTCTGAGTATTTAGCACTGACTCAGATTTTTAACTCCTCCATACAGTCATTTAAGCTTGATGTAAACTGCCAGGCTTTATTGCTCAGTTTTAAAATCTGTTTTTAGCAGCCCCTCACCCAGTCTTTCAATGTTGAATGGTGTTAGGGTTATCGGATAGCAAGTGGGAAGAATTAGGAAGAGTTGGGGGCAAAGCAGGTGCCTATATAAGACAAAGCCCTGACTACAAGAACTCTTTCTATAAAATTGAGAGATCTGATCACCCTACATAATGCAGAATCTTCTTTCACCCAGCATGGTCTGGAACAGTGGTTCCCAACCTATTCAATGCCGTGGCAAACCCTGATACTTTCTATTTTTTTCGAGGCACACCACCATTAAAAAACTCATGAATATTCAAATTAACTCAAAATAACATGAATATTCATGAAGCATGGCACAATGGTTGAGAAATGCTGCCACGTGGGGTGACCCGTCAACTTTATTCCCCTGCGCCTGCCAGGGCCCCCATCAGCTTCCCCCCCACCCATGGGTGGATTTTTAAGATGCCCCTGGGAGAGGCAGCTACAAAAATTCACCCCTGCCCCACCCGATCCAGCTCCAGCCACTGGGGCCAGGGCCAGATCCCACTGCCCGAGTCCCAGGGTCCCTGGCTGGGGCTGGATCCTGCAACCACTGTGGCCAGGGCAGACCAGACCAGATCAGGACTGTTGTCCAGCACCTCTGGGGACCCCCAGCCAGGACTGGAATGGGGCTGCTGGTGGCTCTGGGGACCCCTGGTCGGGGCAGGATTGGGCAGCTGCTGCTGGCAGACAGAGCTGGGGGCCAATGGCCCCAGGGACCATGGCATGGGCCCACCGCCGCAGCCAGCCCCAGGGATCCCTGGCATGGGGCCGCCGCTGCTGCAGCTGCGGCCAGCCTCGGGGATTCTCCAGCATGGGGCTGCTGCCACGACTGGTCCTGGGGACCCCCCACATGAGGCCGGAATGGGGCCACGGCTGCTGCCGCCAGCTCCGGGGACACCCCGGCCAGGGCCAGAATGGGGCCAGCGGCAGCTCTCCACCCCTCCCCACCGTCCACCCATGTCCCTATACGTCCCCCAACCCCAATGCCCCCCAACCTATTTACTCCCCCTTCCCCAGCCCACACTTACCTGCAACCAGTAGGAGCCAACTCTGCTGTAGGCTTTTCCCCGCTGCACAGCCCACGTGGCTGGGCTGAGCAGGGCGGGAGATTTAAATCAGCCAAGCTCCTGGAGATTCTCACGGCACACCAGTTGGGAACCACTGGTCTGGAAGCACAGTGAACTCTAATATTTTCTTTACACTTTGTAGATTTTCAGGATAATACCTGGCCATTAACTTGCATTGTGGGAGGGTGGATAAGAATTTCCCCCAGCTCCTGGTATTTATTTTACTTTGATGAATAGAACATACCAGAGTGAAATAATTTTCTGTATTAAATAATCTATAGAATTATAACTGAAAAAACAGCTGAGGACTAAACTGCACTATGACAATATTCTTCTGCTTTTTTATATGATTTAAAGAAACATATTACAAGCATATTATCTGAATACAGGTACTGCACAGACAGTTTTAATTGTTATTTTTAAAAGCACATTCAGATACCAGTTCCTTTTCAGTGTAGATTTAAGTGCAGTTTAACATAATATTTGTTCTATTATACAACATCTACAAATCTACCTAAGAGTCCAGAATAGGTCTACTATGCATTAAAAAAAAATATTCTCATTCTGTAGGAAACAAATTGAAATTATTTCAATAGATTCGAGATTAGATGGCAAGATAATATTTTCAAAGGTCATTCTCGGGGTTTGATATGAGAGAGTTTGCAACTGAAGGCAATATTTCTCTTATTTCTTTGCCAGCTCAGGGCCTACTAATCAGGATATGCACCTCTGTTTCCAACTAATGATCTGTAAATAATAAATCTTTTCTTCTACCAAAAGTGTTGTCCTTGTTTTTAAAGGATGCAAGCTGTGTTTCTCTTACCGTTTTAACAAAATAATTCAGTAAGGTTGTAGAAATGTGGATGGCCTATAATTCAGTGATATATTTAGAAGACAAATGTGGCTGCTTTGAGTTTGTCTGAATCTATATGTCAGTATCTTGATTTTTTGGTGAAGGATGGAAAACCAGAAACAACTTATTTCTATTAACTGGATATTTCAGTTCTGTTTCATATAGAAAAGGTATTCAATTATTTATTGTTTGTAAAGCTTGTAATTTTGCTGAATTGAACAATGCAGCCACGTACTTTATTTGACAATCTTAATATGGGTCAGGCTGAAGTACAAAAGGAAAGAAAACAAAACTTATTGAAAATGTTCCACAGTTATCCTTATGAACTTTTGGGCACTGAGAACTGAAACTATTGGGGAGAAAATACCAGCATCCAGGTTTGCATTTAAAAATATATATTTTGAAGACTGAGGAATGAAGAGTCAGTCGGGCAGAAAGGTGGCAGATGTAAACTGCCATTTTAATCGATCTAACTTTTGTTGCTCAGGGGGTGTGGAAAAGACACCATTCCTGTGTTTTGCAATTTACAATGATCTAAATGCTGTCTACACCAGCACTGTGTCAGTGGGAGATGCTCTCCCATCCACACAGCTTCTGTCTCTAGTGGACGTGGAGTAATTTTGCCAATGGGAGAGTTATCTCCTGTGAGCAGAAAGGGTAGGTCTACACTTGCAAATTAAGTCGACTTAAGCTTGCTTAAGTCGACTTAACTTACTCTTCGTCTACACTACGTTTCCCTTAAGTCGACTTAAGCAAGCTGCTTAAGTCGACTTAAGGAAAATTAAGTCAACTTTGTTAAACCTTGTTTAAAGTCGACTTTAGGCTTAAGTCGACTTTCTAAAGTCGACTTAAGCCAGTGTAGATCTGGAGTAGCCCTAAGTCGACTCTAAGTTGACTTAGGGCTCTCCAGGACTCCCCCACTGCCCTCCCTGCCAGTGGGGGGTGGCACAGGGGGAGCCTGACATGCCCCCCCACAGGGCAGGGCAGAGCCCTGCCCACCCTGTCCCTATGCCCTGCCCACCCTGTCCCGCTTTGCCCCATTGTACCCAGGTACAATGGGACAAAGGCTGAGGCCCCTGGCACTTGGCAAGGGGTGCCCCCCCTGCCACCGTGGAGCTCTCCCAGGTCCACCTAGCCCCTAGAAGTCAACCTAGGCGTTCAGTGTGGACACTGTAGGTCGACTTTGTAAGTTCCCCCCTAAGTTGACTTAAAATTTAGGTGTGGACATGCTAAGTCAACTTAGCTAAAGTCGACCTAAATTAACAAGTGTAGACATAGCCAAAGTGTCACCAGACGTGCTACAGAGGCACAACTGAAGCACTTCTAGTGTAGACCTACATAGCGTGTTGATACCACTTGTGCATTTGCATTGGCAAACTAAGTGCAGACACAAAAAAAGTTTTCTCCTTACACCCAGAAAAGAACTGAATTGTGGGAACATATGATTAATTGTACTTTCCATGTTTTGCATCATTCTCTCAGCAGTAATAAATAAATAGCAACAGTCATACCATATAAGATCTATTCCAGCTGCATTAGTACGGTCTTGTATCCATTCCCCTGGTTCCCCTCATGTACTAAACAACTTCCTTTACTCTCCTCTCTCTAAATCATAACTGATACAAAAGCAGTGAAGGCAAAAGATTAAAAAAAAATTATAGAACTGTATTAGCTGCTTATCAAGAACCAAATTCTGCAGTCCTACTAAGTGGAAATTTCCACTGAGGTAATAAATGGTAGTTTTGTCTCAGTAATAACACCAAAGAAGGTGGCAGGATTTGTCTTCAAAAGAGAAATTATGTCTTATGGAGATATATTTATCTCCCCTAAATATTGTAAAACATCCACTCAAAGTACTTCTGCTCTGCAGTTATCCATGGGAGCTTATGTATTGTACTGCAGTATAAAAGTTTCTGTTGTATTGTAATGAGAGCAAAATCGTTCTGTAGCATGATTGCTTTCTCTTTATGAATTAAGGTTCCCCACTCACCTCCTCTAACTCTTGATGACATTTAAATGATTTACACAGGGGAATGGAGAGAAATGACACCATTTTATTAAGAAGTGATATTGCGTCACCACTGTGCTCAGTGCTCAGATATGAAGAAGATAGAATCCTTAAAATGCCTATGATAACTACATCTTTGTTTCTTAAACAAAAGGAGTTTGAAGTGATCTACTGCGTAAGTTTCTGGAGTTAGTTACTGCTACTTTTGGCCACACATAACTACTTTTCCATTTGGCTAATAGCAGCAGAAACTACAAGCTGGTGCAGAGTAAAACCCTGAACTATAAAAAGACAATTGAAATTAGCTTTATTGATCTTGACCAATGAATTTATTGAAGAAAATCACCTTCCTCACTTGCCTCTCTCTCAATATCAAATTCAGACCATCAGTGCACTTTTGGAACTTCAGTACTCAACTATGCTACTGTCAACCTCATCTCTACTTGCCTAATTTCACACTAACCATGTCCCTTCACATTTCCATTTAAGCTTATCTTGTAGCTCCCTTTTGTTACATCTACACTGGAGGCTCTGTTAACTTGACTTAACAAGGTCGACTTTAAGTCCTCCTCCTTACAATTCTTTCTCGAAACTTGCTTCTTTCATTAACATTCCAATACTGGAATTGTCCCCAAATTATGTATAAAAAGGAGATTGATAAAACATTTACATGTCAGTAACCATGCATAACAGGGTGACAGGGTCTACAGCCTACATAGGGATGCAGTGGATTCTCTATCGTTTGACATCTTTTACTGCAGGATTGGGTTTCTTTCTCAAATATGTGCTCCAATTCAATCAGAAGTTATAGGCATGAAGGAGGAATTATGGAGTGAAATTCTATGGGCTGTTTTATGTAGGAGGTCAGACTAGACTAGATGATGAAAATAGTTGCTTCTTGCTTTAAAAATAATCTATGAATTTAATTTGTGAATGCAGGTGGATGGAGAAAGCATAGACTGAGCTTTATGAGGTTGTTAATAAAGCCAAACTCCTGAAAGAGAAGTAAGATTGATCTCAGACATAATATAGGCTTCATTTGGAGCTGTGTATGAGTGGCAGCTGCTTACAGGTGGTGTGAACTTGGTTTAAATCTCCCTCTTCATAAGGAGGGAAAATGGAAGAGGTCCTAAAATAGATGGTGGAATAGCAGAAACAGTTACATTCACTCCTGCAGCAACAGCAAACCATGCAGCAATTTGTGAATGAAGAGCAAGTCCAACAGATATAGCTATAGGCCCAGGCTACAGCTGTTCTAGAAGTAACTACCATAGAGCTTCATTAGTTTCCGTGCTCCGCCCAAGCTGGCAGGAAAGCCCAGCTCTTTCCTAGAAAAGACGGTACCGCAAGATGACACACAGGATTATCCACTCACCTCTGAACAGGCTGATGAGTGTGAGAAGGAAGTGTTGGCATCCCTTTGAAAGGAAGACTAGTTCAGTGATTAAGGCACCAGCCTATGACATAGGAGACTCGGATTCAATTCTCTGCTCTGTCACAGGTGTCCTGCGTGACTTTGGACAAGTCACTTAGCACCTCCGGGTCTCAGTTCCCTGTCTGTAAAGCAGAGGTAATAGAACCTCCCTATCTTACAGGTGTATTGAGAATCAATTGATTAAAGATCATGGAGTGCTTTGAGTTCTGCTGATTTAAAGAGCTGTGCAAACACTAGTATTATTATTTGTCCTGTGTCATGACAGGAGAGATGCAGGCAGTGTAATGAGTCCTAGACAGCCATTGATTATGAGACCCTGCAGGCTGCTGCTTTGGACTAGCAGGGACTCATGAGAGAAGTGTTGGTGGAGGTTTTGAGGTTAGCCTCTTTCTTCAGGGCCGTAGCTAAACTCCTTTGCTCAGTGCTTGACAAACTAAGGATATGTCTACATTGCAGTGTTAGCCCAGTATTCGAACTCAGGCTCAAACCTAACCCCTGCTTTCATCTACATACATATTGTGCCAGTTCATGGGTTGGACCCAGGGCTCCATGGGGCAGAGGGTCTGAATCTTAGTCAAACCTGGATCCAGGGTTCAAACCCTATTGCTTTGCAGTAGAGATACTGCTCAACTGGACTCAGGCTGTGAGAGTCCATCATAAGTATCCCAACTTCTTTTGTCCTCTGGACAGTCAAGTTTGTTAGACTTACAATTTTCCCCACACTATACCACAGACAAAAGACTAGAGTGAACATATTTGGGAGGGCACGAGCAAATCTGAGAAATGGGTGATTAGACTCTTGCCCACATAATGCAAGTAGGTGCTGGAGCCCTGGGCTGGGATGCAGAGTTCAACAGTTCCTAACTTAGGTTACAAATGAGTGTGGACACTGGAGCCCAGGATCTGCTAACTCAAATATAACTAGCTTGGGGCTTTCACTGAAGTGTAGAAATACCCTAGAAGAATTAAAGGATACAATCATACTGGAACAGCTCTTTTAAAGTTTAGCTGGGAGATGTGACACAGGCAGACCAGGTGCCAGCTCTTGCCAAAGCTTTAGGCCTCAGTTGAGCTCTGACAAATTCATGGCTGGAAACCAGTCTGTTTTACCTGTGTGTTAGTGTGGTTAAGATGGGCATTGGACTCATAACAACATATTTAGTGTTCAGACTTTAAGAAATGCTCATAAGCTGCTGCATACAGTAATTTCACATAGTGTATCACGTGCTATAATGAAATATTTAAGTTTTGCTTTATAGCAGTGAAAAAAATGTTTGCTCTGGACCTGTGAACTTGTCAGAAGGGATCCTCTTCTTGTCAGGAAGGCCTATCATAAATGGGTCATTGTGGGATAGCACAATAAAAAGACTTTGTTAGTTGTTCCTTCACACCCATGAAAAGGCTATGTGCAAAAGGACTCATCCCATCAGCTTGAATTCTGGAAGAAGGAGCTAAAACCAGCAAATTTTGGTGCTCTCTCTAGTTTCTTTTGCTGTTTGGACTCTTAAAAAGCCAGAGCTATGAAAAAGAAGCACTGATCCCTAGCACCAACCTGGTGTTAGCCCTAAAGGACATTCAGAGTTGACAGGTTATGACCACTTTTTAAACCATAGAGTAACTATCTTGTGTATAAGTTTGTTTAGCCTTGTGAGATCACTCTCATTTCTTTTTCCAAGTAAATACAGCTTTTGTTAGTTTATTACAGGACTGGTTATAAACATTGTCTTTGTTGAGTGATTTAAGGTACAAACTGATAGAGCCCTGAAAATCTGCAGATATCTACTTTATATCCACTGACTGTTTCTTGCGAGCCATGGATCGGATGGTCATGGAGGTGGCAAGGCTGGAGTAGCTGGCAGGCACGGGTGCAGCAAACAGCTGATCAGCTCTTAGGCTGCTAGCAGGGTTCAACAGCTCCTCAGCTGTTAGGAGAGTGGAGCTCAACAGCTGTTTAAGGTGGCAGGGGCTCATCAGCTGCTGGAAGGCTGCTGGCTCCAAAACAGCTGATGTGCAGCTGCAGTTAAATCCGAAAGAAGGACTGTGGGTCTGGTAAAAGTTTATTCCAGTGGATGCAGATGAGATGTGGATCCACATATTTGTATCCTGGCATGGCTCTACAAATTGACCTGGGATAAGTGACTGGTCCCTTGGGACTGGGAACAACCTGAATATTTTGTGATCTTTGGTGTGTAGCAACCAGCTATCATTTAATCCAGTTTGCCTGGATTGCAAGATAGACTTGACTGCCCAAAGGGATTGTCTGTGACTCAGTGGTAAGACCATTATAGTGCTTTAGGCATTGCACTTGTTACTGGGTTGGGTGAAATCTAATTATAGAATATACAACCAATTTGGGGTCTGTGTCAAACCTGAGGTTAATGCTCACGCTTTAGTCATGAATCACTCTAGATCAGAGGTGCACAACCTTTTTTGGCCAAGGGCCAAATTGCATTTTCTAAGGCCACTCGAGGGCCACAAATGTAACGTGCGGGGTGGGTGGGTGTCACGTCACATGATCCCCCCGCTCACTCTGCTCCCAGAGGGCCGCACAGAACATGCTCGCAGGCCACAGGTTGTGCACCTCTGCTCTAGATCATGAGTCAGAAGGGTATAGACTTCACTCTGTTGAAACAATCTACATTCCTAACACTGGGCAGCGAACAGTAGGTTACCTAGCGAGCTCTCCAGATAGAGGCTTCTACGGACACAGCTGCAGCCGGAAGCTGAATGGGTACATCTACAGTGCACTAAAACACACATGGTTGACCTCTGTCCATTGATTCATGGCTGCGGAGCTCAGGCTGCAGGACTATAAAATTGCAGAGTAGACGTTTGGACTCAGAGTGAACCCCAGGTTGTACACTGTAGACATACAGTGGGGCAGTCCATGATATTAATGAGATTTATAAAAAATGAAGGGACTTGAGGATCCTAAAAGAGAGCCTCGAAGAACAGAAATGCTCACTCAGAATGTAGTGGTGAGCCACCAGTTCCGCTCATTATCTATTGTTACCATTTGTCTTAAGAGGAACACATCTGATTCTTCCTAGGATACTGTGTGCGTTCAGAGAATCATGGAACTTGCTTGGAACAAGGGCAAAGGAAACACCACAGGAAGTCAGGAAACCAGATGCTCTTGAAACCATAGGGGCCTTTCAAAGTTGAGTTCTGAATGGGGCCCACAGACGAGAGAACAAAGAGAGTTCCTAGCATTGCTGTGGCTAGAGCAGCTCTGACACTTCCTAGAGAAAGAAAATTTGTTTATTATTTCTCTCAATTTATACTCATTCCATAAACAGACATACCTATCTTTTCATCTAGTACTACATGACATGTTTTAAAAATACAATACTTTAGGAGTTCCCTTTCACTTCATGATACACCTATGTAGTAACCTTGGGTAAGGTTTTTAAAATCTCATACAGTCATTATTGTCCCTCACAGCTAGGGAAAACACATGGGACTTGCTGTATGTGTATGTATACCAACAGCTCATACCATACCTCATGTGTTTCTCTTGTTACCCCCATCCTCCAATATTGTTAGCACCCATTCATTGCTTACTGTCACCCTTGCAATGTTATGCTTGCCTCTATTTAATATTAAAGATTTTTATTTCTCATAGTTCATCTACCCAAAAGTGGCAAACAAGATCCCTTGTTGAAAGCTGCAGCTAGACAAATTCAGACTGGCAATAGGTTTTTGAAAGAAAGTAATTAACCAATGGAATGACTTACTTATGGGCATGGTGGATTCTGTATAACTGGAAGTCTTTAAATCAAGACTGGATGTCTTTCTAAAAGATAAACCATAGCTCAAGTAGAAACAATGAACTTCATGCAGAAATTACTAGCTGAGGATATAGGTCCTGTGTTCTTTAGGAGGTCAGACTACATGACTATAATAGCCTCTTGTGGGCTTTGAATTTATCTGAGATGGAGTGAATCTGAAAGAGTAGTTTCAATTTCTATTTTGTGGTTATGTGAAAGGATATATAATTATGTTACTTACCAGAAACACAAACCGTATATTTTATTTTTCATATTTTCTAGTGCCTGAAATTGTGGTGAGAAAAAGTAAGTTTAACAGGCTGGGGAATGCACTTTTCTATTTGATATAGTATGTCTTTCCCTTTTCTATACCCGTGAAACAGTTGTGACTGTTGTGAACAGCAGCTCTTCTAAAATAACAGTCCCAGGGAGGTTTCTACCACATGTTCAAATGCAAAATAAAATTATGCATGTGCATATACATTTGTGTCCGGCTGTAACAGTCAGTCAAAATCAAGTGCTTTTAACGTAAAACTTTCCTTTGTTGGTCTCCAGCAATTCCCATTGGAATGCCTTCATTGGAAGTCTCTACTTACTAGTCTTAAGCATATGTAAATACAATTGGTTATTAGAGTACACCAAACTGATAGTTATCCCATAAGTCTGAGACAGTCTTGATTCAATCACAAATTTCTGGATGGCTGGTTGTTCCGTCTGCATCTGGAGATCTTTTCAATATGTCCATGAAGCAATATGCCTGACTCACATATGCTACTTCCCTCTCATACTCCAAAAGACGACAGAGAGATATCAATTAAAAGAATGTTATATAGCTAACCAAACAAATTAATCACCAGTCAGAAACAGAGGTTACAGAGGCAAGTCAATAAAAAATAATATTGTTAAGCAAAGAGTCTCAAGCTATAAGTTTAGAAAAAATTTCCCCAGAGCTGTAGTCCTAAAATAGATCCAGGCTTCCTATTTTGTACCGACATCTGTCCCAGCTGATTCCAAGAGAGAGTATGTAGAGTCAAGTTCATATCATGTGTTAACTGTCTAATCCACATTCCTTGGTTTCCCTAGTTATGCTAAATTCTGACAAAGTCCTAAAAAATGGCTAAAAACAACAAGCCGAACATTTGGTATTCTTTCCCAATAATTAGCAGTGGCTTAGACACCTGGCTGGTTGCTAAGATGCCTCACAAGGACACATATATTTTTGGGTGACCCTGCCTACTCTCTTACCAGGGGTTATAAACAGACCTGGTAGAAAGTCAGAATTTTCTTTCCATAGGAAATTCCAAAATGCTGAAAAATATCTTCTATTTTGGAATAAAAAGTAGAGTTCCCTAAATTTCCCATAGAATGGAAAATCTCCTGACTCCCATTATTCTATCTTACAAGTAGCCAGAAGCCCAAAGTCCTAGGCAGGAACCTCAGAACTTGGACTGTCAAACAGCTATCACCACTACATCTGTGTTGATTTGCAATCCCAAAACAGATCTCTCACAATCTGGAGTAGCCAGTATCCACAGGATGACAGCAACTTGCTTCCAGAAAGGTTTGCCTTTTTCATCTTTCTGATATGATGTTCTAGGACTGGCACAAAGTCCTTGCTTAGCTCCAGTAATATGTCATTAATCATCTGAAAGTTATGGTATTACCACTAATGCACCCACATTTTCATATCAGTGAAGTTGTGACACATTGCACCCCCATGTTCATCCTCATAATGTAACTGTATATTGTTTAATGCAAAGCATGTCATAAGATGTTTTTGGAATGCTCATGACATACTGAACGTTATTGTTAAAGTAATATGTTTGTTGCAGTATTATTTGTATAGTTATGAGGCTTTGCTATGTAAAAGATGTGTCCTCATGGTTTAAAAAATATCCAGGCAAAACCCTCCAGGACAGAGGGACAGTTCACACCCTCTCAAGGCTTGTATAAAATAAACTTAGCTCAATTTTCCAGGAACAAGGAATCAAGAGTGAGTCACCTCCCTTCCCTTAGAACCACAGTGAGGTAATGCTCACTGTCTCAGGACATGGAAGAAATCATATAAGGGCATTGCTTGTCTTTTGACTTTTGAGGTGAGGGGAGCCCCAAAGGGTAGAAGGAACAATTTCAATAACGGGTGACAATTGCCATGCTCTCTGTCTTCCACCTTCATCTATGACCAGCATCAGGCAACTGAAATGCTGACCAAAGAGGAGAGCTTGGCTGAAAGGAAATCAGCTAGCCTGGGGTGAGAAACACCTAAGCTTTTAAGTATTAAGCTTTGTTTAGAATGTGTTTTACTTCTGTCTCCTCCTAACCAAATCTGACGTGCTATCTTTTGATTTATAATCCCTTGAAACCCTTCGTTTGTTTTATTTTATCTAAAGAAATGCATTTGATTTGAAGGGTATAGATTTGAAGGGTACTTCACCGGAATAACAAGGCTGGTGCATAACAATTTCTTTGTTAAATTGACAAACTCATGTGAGTTTACACTGGTCAGTGAGCATTACTGAACACTGTAAAATGGAGGTTCGTAAATTGCATCTGGGATTGGGGAAGTACTAGCTGAGGTCATTCTTTTGTATAATCTGGCTAGACTCACTCACTCAGTTAGGAGCAGCTTGCTTGCTGGTGTCTGTGCATGGGTATCATGGGAGTAGTGGTTCTCAAAGCAAAGCATGGTAAAAATGAACTCCGAGAGTGGGAGATTAGGATGACATAATGATACACCTGTCCAGATTGCACCATGAGACCATCACTGTAGTCCCACCATGTGCCTGGTCCACACGCTAACATTCCACACAAAGACAGATTACAAGCCATCAGGAACAGTGTCCCAGATGATGTCATGGCACACCTAGTGGCTGAACTTTGTGACTTTGTACTCATCCACAATCATTTCAGGTTTGGAGAAAACGTATACCTTCAAGTCAGCAGCACTGCTATGGGCATTGCACGGCCCCACAATATGCCAAAATTTTATGGCTGATTGAGAACAATGCTTTGTATGCTCTCATCCCTAAGTGCCACTTCTCTAAGTATGCTACATTGATGACATCTTCGTTATCTGGACCAACAGAAAGGAGGCCCTTGAGGAATTCCATTGAGATTTCAATAATTTCCACCCCACAATCAACCTCAACTTGGACTACTCCACATGGGAGATTCACTTCCTGAACACTACAGTACAAATAAGTGATGGACACATAAACACCATCCTCTACTGGAAACCTACTGAACACTATAGTTACCGCCTTCCTTCCAGTTTTCATCCGGGACACACCACTTGATCCGTTATTTACAGCCAAACCCTAAGATACAACTGCATTTGCTCCAATCCCTCAGACAGAGACAGACACTTTCAGGATCTATATCAAGCATTCTTAATACTACCTGGGACATGAAGAAACAGATTGACAGAGCCAGACAGCTACCCAGAAGTCAACTTCTACAGGACAAGCCCAACAAAGGAAACAACAGAACACCATTGGACATAACCTACAGATCCCAAGTCAAACCTCTGCAGCACATCATCAAGGATCTACAGCCTATTCGGGAAGCTGATCATAGAATCATAGGGCTGGAAGGGACCTCATGAGGTCACCTAGTCCAACCCCCTGCCAAAAGCAGGACCACTCCCACTGAATCATCCCAGCCAGGGTTTTGTCTAACCGGACCTTAAATATCTCCAAAGACAGAGATTCCACCAGGGTGATTAACCACTGGAATAAGTTGTCTAGGGAGGTTGTGGAATCTCAATCACTGGAAATTTTTAAAAGTAGGTTAGACAAGCACCTCTCAGGGATGGCTAAAGAGGATACTTGGTTCTGCCAAGACTGCGAGGGTTGGACTTGATGACTTCTCATGGTCCCTTCCAGTTCTATGATTCGATGTGCCAACAATGCCCCTCTGCCTTATACATTGACCGAACTGGACTGTTTCTGTTCAAAACAATAAAGAAACACAAATCAGATATCAAGAATGGTAACATGCAAAACCAGTAAGGGAACACTTCAACCTCCCTGACTGTTGTATGAAAGACATGACAGATACAGTGCTTCAACCGAAAACTTCAAATCAAAACTCCAAAGGAAAACTGCAGAGTTAGAATTCATATGCAAATTTGTCACCATTAAATTAGGTCAAAATAGAGATTCGGTCAGGCTCTCTCATTACACACAGTGATTTTTCTCCTCCTTTAACTTTCCCACCTTTTTATCTGTTGTTCCCCACAGCTTGATCAAAACAAATTGCTAGGTTTGTTGAAAAAATCTGATCTGACCTTGTGACTTACCCTTCTATGAATTTATATATCCCCTTTCATCTCATACATCTGATGAAGTGGAATTTTACACATGAAAGCTCATGAGATAAATACATTTGTTAGCCTTTAAAAGTACCACAGGACTCCTTGTTTGTTTTGGGTTTATAAGCTTTCAACTCACAGACCCCAGAAGGCACTGACAAATTCTGTCACAGTGCAACTCAGTTTGCAGCTGTTCTCTGAAGCGGGGCATGCACCCACAGAAGGCTTTGCATTTAACACAAACAAGTATAGTACCTATGTGGACACAGGGAGTAGTAGCAAGCTTGTGAAACATGACTATTGTTTTCAATGTGGTCACACTTTCTTCTGGTAGTCTGCATGGAGGAAAATTTACCAAGCTTGACTCAACTAATGTAAGTCAGTAGTATAAACATACTCTTGTATTGTAAATTAATCTTGGGGCAGGACTTTTTATAGAACTGTCTGTAAATTATCATGCCTATGTAACAATGAGGCTGGTGCATAATTTAATAATAAATGAATACTAAAATAAATGTAGAAAATATTATTCCAGTTACTGTACCTACATACTGAAAATTATGGAACACTAAATTCAAACATTAGTTCAGCTTCCTCAATTAACTCTCCTATGTGTTTAGAGCATGTTTCATTGTTTGTTGGTCACAAAAAAGCACCATTTTCTCAGAACGTGAGCAATATTTAAATCATTTCCAGCAGTCAGGAAAAGTCCGATAAGTAAGTTTTAGTTGTTGTTTGCATGGGTATACAGCAGCTTTCTGTGTGTACTATGCCATTTATACATTCTCCTGGACCCATGCAATCCCATCTTGCAGCTAACTATCACTGTATTTCATCACTCCTCTCAATTTTTTTGTCTGCCTCACCTTTGCTTTCTGTTTACATATCTCTGTGTCATTAATTCCATCTGCTGTACCTTTTATTATTTTGTTCTGCATAGTGTCTGGCCCAGGACCATACACTTTATGTTTTCTGTTGAGTCTTGTTGCTGCTTCCCTGTCAAAGTCACTCATTTTTTTTCTTGCCACTCTGTGCTATTGTCAGCATTCACCTTTTTATATTTATCTCCACTTAGTTGCCGTTTCTTTCTTTCTTTCTTTCTTTCTTTCTTTCTTTCTTAGAGATCATCCATATTTCTAATCCATAAATCATTGTAGGAAGGAGGACACACTGATGGAAAAATCTATCTTCAGGCAGAGTGGCAAATTGCTTTTCAGTATATAATTTAGATTTTTTGACGTCTCCAATTCCAGTAGGTTCTCACTTAAAAAAAAATGAACAGTAGGAAAAGACTGGGAAAGTACACATTTATTTTACATATGTAGCATTAAGTACAACTTAATGCAAGTTTGCAAAACAGTGATTTTAATGTCTGTGTCATGACAGTATTTACTGCTAGGAGCAACAATTGTGATTTACAGGTTGGTGAAAGAAAATAATAATAATAAAATATTTCATCAGAATTTATTTACATTGCCAGAGTAGATTATGACTAACAAATAGATTATTGTGTTGTTCACAACTTTACTACTAACATCTTCTAAATAACTGGATATAAAATGTTGAATGGCTCTACTTTTTAAATGTAAGTTGACAACGGGAGAGGTACTTCATTCATAGGAATTCATGTAGAAAAGAAAGTTGTTATTTCCTATGATGAATTCAGAGTTTTCTAGTCTTTCAGCATACAAAGGTAACTAACCCATGATGGACAGGGAAGCACTAGGAATTGATATCTAAAAGAAAAGATACAGTCCATTTATTTGATGTCTTCTCTGGGCTAGTTTCTTTCCCCTTATGCTGAGTAGAAACGTATGTATCAGCTAGCTTCACTTATTTCGATTGGCTCAATTCTTCTAGTCTTATTCACAGTAAATAGTATATTGGTCATAGCATCATACATTGCAATGGCAAAGTCTGATAGTAAGATGCTACTTAATATGAGTAAGGGCAGTTGACTTTGGTTGTATGGAGCTACTTGTGGAGTAAAGTGCTGTCATGCATGCATTACTCATATGGTAATCATGTGATAAATAAATTTGTTAGTCTTTAAAAGTGCCACAAGATTCCTTGTTTGTCATGCAGTAATGAAACTCTTCAACAGAATAGCCACTTAGCATATATATACTGGAAGTTTTTGATGCAAGGAAAATGATCTATGTCTTGGTCATGGAGGACTCAATTTATAATACATATATCTGTTCTTACTCATAAGCCTGCAGAAAGCCATGGAACAGATTTTTCACATGGAGCTCGCTGATTCACTGTCATATCTGGCAAGGATAAGAAAGCATGTTTTGGCCTCTTCTCCAATGGCTTTCCATGCAGAAAGTTTGGAAATATGATTTTACTAACTCTCTTCCCGTGCCCATCATGTCACCTGATTTGACAGGGACAAATTCAAGGTCCATTCAGTTGTGGAAGTATTTTTCCTTTTAAAAATATATTGCAACTTCCTGGCATCTATCCTATCTCTAAGAGGCTTGGAAGCTCAGGCAGAGAGTTATTTCAAACACTGGGAATCACCACATTTGATGCACATATTGTATATTGTCTCTTAGCTTCTTATACTCATGCCAATCTGTTCTGATGGCATACAGCCTACTTGCAAATTGGTCAGATCCTTACCCTAGAGGATTAAATAATCTGCCAAATTGGGCATAAAGCAGCAGTCAGGATACTACCAGTACTCTACTCTTCAGAATGCCTTTGGTTAGTGGCAGCAGCATATTGGAGACATGTTGGGCTAACTTCTGCTCTGATCTGTTTGTGTATAATTGGAGTAGTCCATCATGTTTTACATTAGCTCACACCAATTGATATTTACATCCAGCCTGACTTTTCAAAGATATTTTTAATTAAAGTTGAAAGCACTAAGACTCGACATATATCGAGTTCTGCTTCAGATCAGTAATCAGTGAAATATGCAAAGGCTCACCAATTTTCCTTCTCTTTTTGCTCAAGCTGAGAAGGGATTGAATTGCGTAGTTATAGTTATGGGCAGCCATTTTGTATCATTTTGTGTGTTTCTTTTGTGTCATCATCTGTGAGAAGGTTAATTCTTCACACCCAAAGTAGCAGTGTAAGCATTTTGAAGTGTCTTTATTTTCCCCACTTCTCTGATTTTGACACAACCTGCAGTGCCTGGAATAAAGAGATTTTAGGGTCCCCAAATTAGACTTAAACTAATATACATATGTCATACCTATCCAGAAAATTCTGTGAGACCCATATAGATACGTTAGAAACATTCTACTCTCCTGAATAAGTATAAGAAATTGGTAAAACCTAAACTCTCGATAACAGAAACTCCCCTCTAAAGAGAGTGAGAAGAGAACCTGTAAAAAAGTTCCAAACAAGAAAATGTCCATGCGTGAATGAAGAGTATCTTTATATAAAACATCTGGAGAGGCAGTAGATGTAAGAGTAATCACTAACTGGCTTCTCTGTCTGGTGCAAGACCTGCACTGATTGACATCTCCTTCTTTCTATAAAGACAAGAGAAAACAAAAATGTCCAGGCATACAACAGAACAAGGTGCATATATACAAGAGGAAAAATTTATTCCATCTGTGTATACACCATGCATGGAAATCTTTGTTTTTACTGGGATAGGGGGAAAAATGAACTAAATTTTGCTCTTAATTACACACATGTAAATTTAGAGTAATTCCAATATGCCAATCGAGTTATTCCAGATTTATATTAGTATCACTGAGAACCAAAGTCTGGCCCATGCTGTTTATGCCCTCAGGTAAACTGATTTACCTACTATTAACATAATTTCATTTGTAATCTTTCTTCTATACATTTGGGAATAAATCTACATTATTGTTCACATAAGAGACATAAGTACCTCCTAGGATCTGAGACTTGGAGTGGCCAGGTTTTACTTGTCCCTAGTAGTGCTTAATGAAGGGTGTATTTTTGAACTAATGTGCTGCAGAGATAATTGTAGCAAATGCCATATCCGGTGCTGGCCAGAACTGTTATTGATGCTCCCCTGAATGAGTGGGTTACAAATTTTGCATGTCTACCAGCACTTCCTAATTTGAGATTTAATTCAGAATCTGATTGTATTAGACCTGACAGGCTTGCTGGACCACCAGCTGTCACAAAAATGGATTCTTTAATGCCTGTCTGTCTTTCCAAACACGTCCAACAGAAGCAGGGAATACACATTTCTGGTTCTTGTTCATCTGTGGTGACATGGAATAAAACAGGAGTTACAATAAATCTGAGATTTTGTCTTCTCTGACATGAGGTATTCACAGTCTGTAGGCTTTTCTCTCCAGGGTAACATCGTTTTTCTGAGGTCCAATTCCAGCGTCCTGACCAAGTAGCATAAAACTAAGCCTGCTGGCTTTGCAGATCAATCTCTTAGGTTGTGAGAGGAATTGTCAATTGAGATTGGAGATTGTAATTTAGTAAAATGTTCACACACCAGAATCAATTGTGTGTTGGTTTTATTGATTTGATTAGGAGGCAGAGCTGACTAGCATGCCACAGTCTCTATCTTTAGAAACACATGAAAGAGACAAAGGCTGAAACATATGGGTTTGAGGTCATGCTGAGTTTACTGATGGTCTTTCTTTGAGCTTGGAGGTCAAAGACTATAGTTTAATTCTTGAATGGGAAGTCTTATCACTTGGTTCTGATCTGACCAACATAAGAAAGTTTCTGTGACCAACATTTTCAAACATTCACATGTCCCCAAATAATATTTGACATGTTTAAAAGCTTTTTGGTTTGTTTGTTTTTTGGGGAGAGGAGTGTCCTTTGCAAGGCATTTTCAGCACAGTCTGTTAATTTTCATGACCTTTTCAAATCATTCAAACTGAAAACCTCACCAATTAAATCAATCAAATAATTCCCTTTTCCCTCTCAGGACCTTTATGCAGGAAGCAGAATAGTGAAGATGGGCCTGCAACAGAGTGTTCCATACCTTCACCCTTCAGGAAGGAGGCAGGGCTATTCAACCTCTTCTCACCACGAATGGCTGGGGCAGGGAGGGACTCAGAGGCTTGCATGGAAGGTGGATAGCAGCCCAGGATCTTCCATTCTTCCTACAGATATGAGAGGAGTATTGGCAGAGTCACCAGTATCTTCCCTTCTCTTACTACCTAGACTGAAAGCAGTTCAGCAGGAAATTTCACATCCATGGGAAAGGAGAAACAGGGTGGGATTAAGGGGCCTGGGGGCCCAGGGCTGCCCACCACTGTGCTCCCCCTCCTGGCCTGGGGCCCTGGTCTTCCACCACAGTGGCCTGTGAGCAGGCCAGGGCTGCAGGGGCCCTGGAGCCAGAGGCCACTCTCTGCAGTGCTCCTGCCCCAATCCTGGTCTGGCTGGTCTGCCCCTGAGGGCAGGGCTGGCTGGCACATGGTGCACTCTCCAGTATGGCTCTCCAAAGGCTGCACTGGAGACCCCACTGCGTGCCAGCTCGCTCTGCCCCGGAGTGGAGCGAACATGCGCTGGTCTGCCCCACCTCCCAGGGCCCCATCCTCCCAGTGCCTGCCCCCCCTGCTTCTCAATCGCACAATCCCAGCTGGTGTTGTGCTGGGCTGAGCAGGGTGCTGGGGGTTGGATCATGCAGGGGCCTTAGGGGTTGGAGCCTGGGCGCCCCCCCCATAGGCCAGGGCTCCTATAGCCCCTGTATTGATCCTGAGGAGGAGGAGCATCTTTGCCAGGGTATTCACCCCTCCCCCCGCCCTTTCAAGACCAAAAGGGTGAAGGACAATGATACAAAGATCTTTATGCCCACACAAATTTTCTGGGGCATGAGATAGCAGTGCCTCTCTTCACCCACTCTGATACCTAGGAGGAAAAGGGGTAATGCTGCATGGATCTTCACTTCCCCAAGATCTTGGGGGCGGGGGGTAAAAATAGCACTACTCTACTAGACCTGGAGGAAGGATGAGATAGGACTATCTGAATCATCCTTCTCAGGCTTAGGAGGAACGATGCTAGGGTTTACTTATGCTCTCAGGCTTGGGTGGAGAGGTCTGCAAGGCTATTTTGTCCTCCCTCAGGAGAGTAAGGATGGGAACAGTGATGCCAACATAGTCTCCTTGCCTCCAACCAGGGAAGGAGGAAGGAAGCAGCTGTCGAACCTGTTATCTTCCAACTGATTAGGAGCTTCTGGAATGAATCACACAAGTGAAATATAGAATAATAAAATAAGATTCCACAGACCACTGGTTTATGTTGTTAGCTCACAGGACATACCATGCAGCTTCTCTGTAGCTAAGTCAATTCTCTAGTCAAAACCAAAACCAGGAATGGGCTAATTGAGCCAGCTGGTATAGTCAGTGCTCTAAAAGCCCAGTATGTACCATGGAATGAATATTCCATAAACATTAAAACCCCCCTCTCCCATAATAAATTAAAAACAATTACTAAATTCATCCCTTTGAAATACTTATACCTTATAAATAGAATACAAGCATAAAATAAATGAGCAATGTCAAAGATGTTGAAGATTGATCAGCACATTCACATAACACAGTCATTGGTTTAATGCACAGAATCATAGAATCATAGACAC
Organism: Pelusios castaneus; assembly: GCA_007922175.1. NCBI lineage: Eukaryota > Metazoa > Chordata > Testudines > Pelomedusidae > Pelusios > Pelusios castaneus. Next base: position 3,621,926 of record ML685883.1, read on the forward strand.
TGGAAAGGACCATGAGAAGTCATCATGTCCAATCCCTTGCACTCTTGGCAGGACCAACAACCCTCTTAAACCATCCCTGACCGGTGTTTGTCTAACCTGCTCTTAAAAACTTTCAATGATGGAGATTCCACAACCTGCCTAGGCAATTTATTCCAGTGGTTAATCACCCTGGCTGCATCTACACTGGTAAATTAAGTCGACTTAAGCTTGGCTTAAGTCGACTTAATGTGCCCTGCGTCTACACTACACTTTGCTTAAGTCGACTTAAGCAGCTTGCTAAAGTCGACTTAAGGAAAATAAAGTCGACTTAATGAAAATTAAGTCGACTTTATTAAACCACCTTTCTATTCGACCTAAGGCTTAATTCGACTTTCTAAAGTCGAATTAAGCCAGTGTAGCCCTGGGATAGCCCTAAGTCGACTTAGGTTGTATTCTTTATGTCCTCAATGGCTCATCAGGATACTCCCTGGGACCATTCTACCTGGCAAATTCCTAAACATTAAGGAGACAATGGTTGTTCACACCCTCCGTCTAAGACATTTCTCCAGAATGACACAAGTTAAAGTATGAATATAACATCAAATTCTTAACTTCTAATCAAAATAGAATTCCTAGACATAAACTATATAATCATTCTCAGCAAATTACTACCTTTCTATTGATACCAAACATGACATAGTTCCTATGGATTATAGCATTTATGAGATATCCATAGAAAATAATATCATAAATGCTTCCCTAAATCCAGACAGTATCACACACAGGGCTCTGCCCTGCCAGGGTCCCTGTCCCCCTTTGCCCCATTGTACACAGAGGGTGCTCCCCCCCCCGCCACCGTGGACTTGCCCAAGGTCCCCCTATCCCCACAAAGTCGACCTAGAGCATCCAGTGTGGACGCTCTAGGTCGACTTTGTAAGTTCCCCTTTAAGTCGACTTTAATTTTAAGTGTAGACACACTAAGTCGACTTAACTAAGTCGACCTAAAGTTGACTTAGTTAAGTTGACTTAGTTAAAGTTGACTTAAAAGTGCAAGTGTAGACATAGCCCCTGACAGTTAGGAATTTTTTCCTAATGTCCAACCTAAACCTCCTTTGCCATAATCAAGTGCATCAAGTGCACTGACAGTTAATGGCTATTTCTCTTTGGGTATGGTGACTTTTTACTTCTGAAGCACAGGGGCTTGATTTACTCACTTGTCTTGGAGAGAGTACAGGAGGTTCAATTTCTCTAAGATGGTCATTGTCATCACTATCGTCTGATAAAGTGAGAACAAAATGAGTGTTACAAGGTGTTCTGATGTGAGGTGCATTTTGAGTGACTTTATGGGATCCTCTCTAAGCAATGACTATTGTTCTTTTGAACACTGTGATCCTGTAAGGTTCAGGATAAAAAGGTGTGGAGCGTTTTTTTCAAAGCTGAAAGTTTCTGACTAGAACTGTGTCACAACATTGAAAGATACGGCTTTGGCCCATCTGCTGAGGTCAGAGTATCTTTTCATGAAGAGCTTCACTTTGTTGTCATGTTGTTGTAGATATTCATCATCTGGTCATATCTCAACTAGTAGCAATTTTGTTCTTAGTTATCTGTTCAAAAAGACAGTCACTGTTGCCATGATGGTTGAACAGTGAGAAGGAGTTTGATAATTATGGAGGAAATTAAATAACTCCTATTTCATGTTCAATCCATCAACTGCAGCAATGCATGGCGCTTTCTTGGGTTTTTGCATAAACCTCTCAAATTCTCCATTGGCTTGTGACTAGTGCAGAGTAGGTTTCTGATCTCTAAGGCTATGTCTACACTTGAAAAGTTAAGTCAACTTAACAAGTCAACTTAACTTTTCAAATGTGGACGCAGCAGAAGTGGCTCCCCGCTGAGAAGGGACCCATGGGTCTCTTCCCCAGGAAGCCAGGGGCCCTCCAAGAAGGGAGCCATGGGTCCTTTCTCCCCAGGACCCGCACGTCCCAGCAAGAAGGGAGCCAGGCTCCTCTCTCCCCGGGATCCATGCATCCTGGCAAGAAGGGAGCCAGGCTCCACTCTCCCCGGGACTCATGTGGGTCCCGGCAAAAAAGTGAGCCACGGCTTCTTTCTTGCTGGGACCCGCAGCTTCCCGGCAGAAGGGAGCTGCGGGTCTGAACCGGGGCTCCATTCTTGTTGGGACCCCCACGTGGGTCCCGGGGAGAAGGGAGCACAGGAGCACAGCACATGCGTCCAGGCAAGAAGGAAGCCGCCGGCGCTCCAGCTGACAGAATTTACGGAATTCCTTAAGTTGACTTAATGACTTAATGCATGACTTAATTTACGGACTTTCTTAAGTTGACTTAATGAAAGCCCAGTGTGGACGGGGAGTAATTTAGATTGACTTAAGGCTACTTAAGTCAACCTAAATTGCCAGTGTAAGACATACCCCAAGATTTCTGGTTTTGTCAGGTTCCTCCCAAATAACTGTTGGAATCTGAATGAAACAAAAGACACAAGAGAGCCCAGAGGAGGGGTTGCAGCTGAAACCCCCAAATCAAACCTTTTTATGGACTAGAGTCTTTACTTGGAAAATGGATGTACTATAGTATTTGGATTGTTTCTAAGTATGTTTTAAGTTAGCAATAAACATAACAATCCAGATTTAATAAAAAAATAAGGGCTTATGTATACCATGCCACCACAGTGCAGACCAGAGATGTATGAGTTGCCAAGCACACCAAAATTTGTCCTGCATGGATGCTGCTGACATGAACTAAAACATAATTAGTTTGCATTAGGGTATTACTGTACGAAAGACTACATGAGCATGAATTAAGTATCTTTTAATTTGTAGTAAGCAGTGTCCACATGAGGATGTTAGAGCACAACATTTTGGTGTACTATGCATTTCACACACCCCCATAGTCTGCAGTGTGACATAGTGCAAACATAGCTTAAGAAACTATAGTTTATGTAGAAGTGGCTGCTTTCGGCAATGTTTAGAATGTAAGCTCTTCAGGGCAGAAACCTTATTTCCTTTTTCTCTGTCTGCTCTTTGGCTATTAGGTAAATACTGCCTGCCAGAGTTGTTTTTTAGATTGTACTTTAGCATTTGGAGCCATATCTTCATATATATTTGTATAATACAATGAGGTTCCCACACTGATTGAAGATTCCAGTCACTAATGTAACGAAAACATTAAATAATTAAAGTTGCACCACATATTATCATATACTGTAGGGCAAATATAAATTGAAATTCCACAGCCACTATAAATTGCATATTTTGCAGATAAATAACATGACTTTATATTTCTTGATATATAAGCATATATCATGTCACAAAATATAAGGAATACAACATAACTATTCTAATTTTTTCAACCACATACACTAGAAGCCAGTAAAGAATCTTTAACACTGCCAACTATGATCACAAAACCTACCATGATAGCTACAAAAATGTTGAAAAATATTGTAGTCTCACATATTATTCTTTAATAGCTAACTAATTCTGGCTTTTAATGGTGACTCCTATATTTTTCAAGCTTCAGTTATTTTATAAACACTGTTAGGTATTCAATTCAAACATTAGTTTTTTTCAGATATTTACCATTAACCAGAACTGGATTGAAGTATGTTTTGTTTTATTTATTTTAATTACTTTGTTTAGTTGGAAAATCTTTAGAAATGTTAGCACCAGAAGCTCTATGCACCACTTCTTGCTAGACTGCTACTACTGAGTATAGTAAAAATACAATATGGTTGACACTGACATATATACATAGTCAAAGAATATTGTGAAGTCTAAGGTTAAGCCCAACACTGTCTATGTATAAAAGGTAAATATATTTCAAATGAATATCAAGTAACATATTGTTCCTATTATCAAAAGCAATCTTACCTGAATTCTTTTCTGAATATACAATATGAGAAGGGAGCCAGGTCTGAATTCTTTATGAAATTATAAATGGAACGTCAGAGGATTGCAGAGGAAATTTCAGAACATCAGAGACAATGTTCTGTTGCCCAAGAAGCTGCCATATTGTGAGCTCAGCGGGCTCTCACCAACAGTTGAAAATAGGTACCATCTACTCAGTAAGCCTAATTGGTACATGGCCTACCTATACAGATCCAACAAAGTAGGGAAGAATGAAAGGCTTTCAGTCCCTCTGATAAATTGGGTCCTCTGAGTACAAAGAGAGGAAGATAATACCTCTGCAACATGAAGTTGAAGTTCCTGCCTGGAAAACCTGACAATTAAAAGTTGTGTTCCTTGAGCTTGAACTTTGATGTCTCTCTGACTTTAAGGTCCTGAGCTTTAATGGTCCTTAAGACCAATCCTTTTTCCACTCATTGCAAAATTTGCTGGACTAAATATCAATTTAGAAAGAAACCATTTTGAATATACTCCTCTCCCTCCTAAATATGTCCTAAAAGTTACACATTTCCAGACAGGTACTGGAGATGGCTCCATCTCAATTATTATGTTCATTCCAAGAAAAAAGCCCTCAGAAAGAGTCCATGTTGCAACTTGTGGAGAACTGAACATTGGGGAAATAGTTCTTTGTCTGTAGGAAGTGGAATGATGTCCAGGGATGACAGCTGGACCATGCTAGCACAGGCCAGACAGCAATCAGGATCTGATTTTTGTCATCTTGTCATCTTCCAGAAATCCATAGAGATAAGAGGAAAGGCAAACATCAGGGTCCCAGTATCCACCTTCTTCCTGGCATTTGCTGCAGACCATCCTGTAGCTATGTTTTGTCTGGATTATGAACAGTGAGCCCTTTAATAGCTCCCATGTTACCTAAATTAAATGACACACATTTGTTGAAAGTCCGTTTCTCAGGGACCAGGTCTTGGTAAATGTCAATTTACTTGTTGATCTACTTTTATAACCAAATGAGGAGCCCTTATGGGAAGAAAGTGTGAGTCTGTCCAAAAACTTCATTTTTTTACCACTTGTTAATAAAACCATCTACTCTTAGCACATTCTTGCCTATTGAAGTGATTAAGATTCATTGCGTGTTTAGATAAGGATTTAAAAGTTGCAAATGTGAAGACAAGAACGACACACGGAGCTGTCCTAAGGCTTCAGGCTAGTGTGAAACAATTTGTTAGTTCCTACTCCAGATCTGATGAATTTGGTTACACAAAACTTCTGAAGCTTGACTCCACAGAGATTCCCATGTATGCCTCTGATACAACACCAGCAAAAATCGCTCTGATGCTGATAATGGGTCTCCCACCGTTTTAGAGATGAAGCCAACTAGTGCCTGAAAGACAGAGCTTTGATCTCCGTTCTCCCAATTTCCTCATCAGATGACAGGTAGGAGCCTATGTTTCTGTAGGACAGCTCATGCTGATGAATGAGCTAGAGTTCTGACATCTACTACTCATGTTGTATGTTTCTGTTACAAAAATTAAGGGACCTTATTTCAAACAGTAATTGGCTGCTGGGGGCAGGAGTGTGGGTGGTGAGGATACTTTTCTCTGGGTTGCTGCTGAATGCCAGATCAGACCGTAAAGAAGTCATTTTTCTCTCTTGCCATGTCATTTTTTTGTTGGCAATAGGGCCTTTTCCAACCAGCAGAAAAGTTAAGGACTGTTGCTAACGTGTAAATGCCACCATTTTTTGAGTTGCCAAAGACGAACAATGAAAGCATGGTCATATTATATATTTTCTGATTCCAGTTCACCCCAGGAAGATGGACTTACTATATGTCAACTGCTGCCTAAAAAACCACCAGGTTTTATCCTGATGACCCTGCCTCTTAGTAGGCATATTTTCAGTCTTGTATGCTGCAAATATGCTACAGGCTGGGGACCGATCAGTTAAGTAGCAGCACTGTAAAAAAAGGACTTGAGGGTTATGGTGGATGGGAAGCTGGATATGAGCCAACAGTGTGCTCTTCTTGCCAAAAAGCCCAATGGCATATTGGGCTGCATCAGTAGGAGTGTTGTCAGCAGCTTGAGGGATGTGGTTATTCCCCTCTCTCGGCACTGGTGAGGCCGCATCTGGAATACTGTGTCCAGTTTTGGGCTCCACACTACAGAAAGGATGTTGACAAATTAGAAAGAATCCAGCGCAGGGCAACTACAATGATTAGGGGGCTGGGGCACATGACTTATGAGGAGAGACTGAAGCAATTAGGCTTATTTAGTCTACACCAGACAACCCTCGGGGGGGGGGGGCGGATATTTGATAGCAACCTTGAACTACTTGAAGGGGTGCTCCAAAGAGGAAGGAGCTAGGCTGTTCTTCTTAGTAACAGAGGACAGAACAAGGAGCAATGGTTTCAAGTTACAGCTGGGGAGGTCAAGGTTGGCTATTAGGAAAAACTTTCTCACTAGGAGGGTGGTGAAGCATTGGAATGGGTTATCTAGGGAGGTGGTGGAATCTCCATCTTTGGAGATATTTAAGGTACGGTTAGACAAAACCCTAGCTAGGATGATTTAGTGGGAGTGATCCTGCTTTAGCAGGGGGTTGGACTAGATGACCTCATGAGGTCCCTTCCAGCCCTATGATTCTATGAAATATGTACAGCCATTTCAGAGCAAGGATTGTGAGTAGCTTGGGTATGTCTACACTACAGTGTTATAATGGCAATTTTGCTGTTATACAGCCAATGCTATAATTATAGTCTTGGGTAGTGTACACACAGCCATCCTTTTGCCATTGATGTATGTCCACACTAGGACCTTTTGTGCAAAAGACACTCTGACTCTTGCTTAGGTTGTGTTGTTGTTGTGGCAGAACAGGGGAGTTGTGTCGCAACAAGGAGCCTTCAAGTATGTACGGTGGGCTTGCTTTGAGGCAAAAAGTCAAGTTTTTGCACCAAAACTCACTAGTGGGTACAAGGCCTCAGTGAAGCATGTCTATTCACTGGAGCCCCCCCTCCATTTGATTTGGAAAGCTACCAGGGATTGAGTTACCACTTCCTTTTATTTCCTTGAGTCTGATGAGATGGGTAAGGGGACAAAACATGTTTTCTGGCAGAGGCTATTAACACCATTTTTCATTTGTGGTGTTATCCCACAGATTTGTTTATAATAATCTGCTTTCCCTTTTCCTCCCCGCTATATGGAGAGGTCTGATGATGTCTTCTGGAGTTATAAGTTCAGTTTGTCATATTCCCAAAGAATACGCTTTAAGGTACACCTGAAGAGACATCAGTCCTGAAAACTATAACTTAATCATCTTGCTGGAATTGAGAACCTACTTAGCAAGGACAGAGTCCTAAAGCTCATTTTCTGTTATACTATTGGTAAGAAAGACAGTTGATAAAGTGGTTTTATCCAGGGAACCACTATATAAGAAATCCAATCATTATTCTAAGCAGTTCTTCCTTCTTTCTTGTGCTTCACATGTCACCATTTGCAGTTTTCTTGTTTATGTTAAGGGAGGAGGGGGAGAGGAGGAACACTTAAGAAGCTAGCTCAAAGCAGTTCTTAAAATGAAATTCCAAGAATCTCCCTTTTCACCATCCTATGAATAAAAATGGTCTTTTTGATACTGCGGGTGGCACCCAATCCACTCTGAACTGTCTCCCTGCTCTTTAATGGTGTTCTTAGGTTAAACTCTAAGATGGCATTTGGGCTAGGGAATTTTGTGGATTGGGTCCATGTTTCTTCAATATTCTCAAGGCTGGGTTGTGCAGGAAAATACGTGTCCATTTCCTCTTCTGGACAAAGAGGTATTTTTGAGTGGGAAGCTGACTGGAAGTAACAGATGGGCTATCTGACTGTTCTCTAAGTTGGTGGATTTTTCTGATACCCCACCACCACTGAGACCTCTATGCTTTTCTTGCAGGGAGGGGAGTTCCTGGACTCGCTTGAAAAACTTGAAGGTGAATGGGGAGCATGAAAGAACAGAGTGTTTCATCAAACCACACCTGGTTGCAAAATCGTTTCTTTGCTTACCAGCCTTCTGGATCCTGATGACAGATTCAGCCCCAGAAACTTTGTCTACCATGATGTCCACTGTGCCCCCTACGTAGGTTTCAGTCAGTTGGCTTTCTACATCCTCCCCGCCAGAATCCAAGCATAGCCCAAGGGGAATAAAATGATCCCAGCTACATAGTGTGAGGAGCCATAACTCCACAGTGAACATTGTCCTAACCCTATGTTCCTAATTAATTATCTTCCTGGGTTGCTCGCCGATTAGCACCATCTCACTTATACTGTAATAGAAGACTGACTCATCAAGAAAATCGCTGGAGTGGGAGATGATCCTGGTGCTAAATCTAGCCATGACTAGATCATCTACTGGTAATTGGGAGAAATGGCAGCTCATTATTTTCAGCCAGGGGTAGCTAGAGAAGAAATGGATATTTTTGTTTAAACCACGAGTGAAATCAATTTTGAAACCACTCTAAGTGGGTTATGCCTTCCCTTCCACATTCTTACAGAAAACCTCTGGGAGGGTCAAACTCTTCAAAGACACACTGCATCATTTCCCTGCTTACCTGGGGCAGGTAGCAGCATGTACTAGACAATTGCTAGGATCCTTTAACTTTTGTGATCAGTTAGTGCAATCTCCTCCTGTATCTCAGTCATAAGTGCTCAGTCAGCAACGTTGTTTCTGTACAGGCTTTAGGCCAACACCTAAGCCATTCTGCCATTGTTCAGTTGGTAGCAGCACTATTAATTTACCCCCTTCCGTGGATGTCACACAGTGTGGAAGGAAACGAAACACCATTAACCTCCACAGAAAATACTGGTAGCAGTTACATCACTTCACCATAAGCGCATGTGATACAGAGCAGGTATTTCCTAGCTCCGTTAGCCCAGGCATATCTTGGTTACCATACTGACCAAGATGGTAAGTACGGTCCGATGGATGCATATGTGCTGTGAGTAACATGGCTTATAGACGCAGATTCCCTATTCAAGAGGGTCCTTGCCACATTCTAAATAGCAGCAAATTATTAGAAACTTTCCCTCTCTATGCTGCAGAGCAAGTGAGGAGCAGATGGCTTTATGCAATCTCTGTGTGTTTAAATTGTTGAAAAAATCAGTCCTTTTCTTAGAATATATTTGCTTTTTAAAACTTGGTTTTGCATATTTAATTTGTAAATATAATTAATTTTTTTTCAAAGACTGTTCTCTGCTTAGAACAAATTTGATGACTAATA